>JACXGJ010004706.1:12794-43811 GCA_016801105.1 Esox niger
ATATATATATATATATATATATATATATATATATATATATATATATATATATATATATATATATATATATATATATATATATATATATATATATATATATATATATATATATATATATATATGTATATATGTATATATACAGTACCAATTAAAGATTATATATACATATACTCATCAGTGTATATATATATATGTATATATCTACACGAATGGGCCAAAACATTATGACCACTCCCAAAAGGTTGTTCATCTCATAACAAGGACACATCCAGTCTGGCTGGATAAAATAATAAGCAAAAAATCAGTTCCCTTATTCAACATGTTGAATGCAGGAAAAATGGGCAGGAATAAAGACCTGAGTGACTTTGACAAGTCTGCGTAAGCGTAGCCAGCTAAAGTGAATGTCTCTGACTGAGTGAGTGAGTGACTGAGTGACTGGGTGACTTGTTAAATAACAACGCTATTAGAGAAGCGGACTCGTGCACTTCAGTGCCCGAGTTTGTATCTCCTTGCAGGCTAAGCAATGTACGTGTTATGAATTATTCCTTGTAGACGAAAACGTTGCTGTCTAAAACCGTTCGTATTTACATTATAGTAAGCCTTAACTAAAACTGTGTACGGTTATATTGCAACTGTTTCTGGCATGGAAAAGTTCAGTCTTCAGTCTCGCTAGAAATTGCTACATTTTTATATTTATTCCTAGGACGTTAGTAGATACTTGTAAGCCTATTACTGCTGGAACGTATTATGTTGTGGCGTAGTGGTTAAAGTCAGCGCCTCTCATGTGGAGGACCAAAGATCACATTTTTTGAGAGCAACCATTTATTATTTCTGGTAGATTCCACGATTCTCTCGTCTTTCGATTAATGAAAAAGTTAGTAATCGTCACCTTTATTGATAGTTACTGTATACAAGTCATTCACGGATGAAAGAAAAAAGTATGTTGTTTTTTCATGGATGAAAAAAATACATTCTTATGCCATGATATGAAATAGCTTTGGCAGACTTGCTAGCAATTGCTCAATTCTATTCCAGTAAGTTAGTAGAGACCGGTAAAGCTTATTACTGGCTAATATGCTGATAAAACGGCCAGTGGTCATAAAACGGCATACATAGACGCTATTTGTGTTGGAGGTAAACTTGGTCAGTTTAGAAACATTAGTCAGTTTAACAGAATCAATATCATTCACAAATGGCCAATTAACTATTAAAACGGCCAGTGGCAAAATTTGATTTGTTCATGATATACAGATGTTGGATGCCTGTATATACAAGAGGCTATATTGACAGGCTGCAAATGCACAGCTCTGTGGTGTACTGATTAACTACACAGCCTTTCACATGGGTGACCTGGGTTTGAATCTCGAGATGACAACACTTTCTATTGGGCGGCAGTGTACATGACTGACATTTACCTGAGGAAGTAATAGCACCTGGATGTACTGTGGGAGACTACAAGCCGGTAGTGTGATGCTTTGGGCAATGTTCTGCTGGGAAACCCTGGGTTCGGGCATTCATGTGGATGTCACTTGCCACCTACCTAAACATCAATGTAGACCATCATGTGCCCTGTCACACTGCAGACATTGTTCATGAATTGTTTGAAGAACATAATGGAGAGTTCAAGGTGTTGACATGGCCTCCAAATTCCCCAGATCTCAATCCAATTGAGCATCTGCATGATGTGCTGGAACAACAACTCCGATCCATGGCCGCTCCACCTCTAAACGTACAGGACTTGAAGAATCTGTTGCTAATGTCTTGGTGCCAGATACCACAGTGTACCAGGGGTCTTGTAAAGTCCGTGCCTCGGTGGGTCGGTCCTGTTTTGCCAGCATGTGGAGGACCAACTGCATATTGGGCAGGTGGTCAGACACACCTACTAATTCACGGGTATTTCTTTGGTTTTACCATTGTCTGTACGGAATAATAGTGAAGACATAAAAAATATGTTTCATATTGTTGATTCTTCAAAGTAGCCTTCCGTTGACTGGATGGGCTTAGTTTGTCTAAGATTAATTTTCTGGTTTAATCAGCACAACAGTTTTCAGTGGTGCTAACGTAATCACAAAAGGTTTTTGTAATGATCAATTACCATTTTAAAATGATCAACTTGGATTAACAAACACAATGTGCCATTGGATCAGACTGATCGTCGCCGATAACATGCCTCTGAAGGCATGCCTATGTAGATACTCCATTGAAAATCAGCCATATACAGCTACAATAGTCATTTCCATCATTATCAATGTCTACACAGTATTTCTCATCAATTGTGTGTTATTTTAATGGACAAAAACATTTGCTTTTCTTTAAAAAACAAGGACATATGTAAATGACCCCAAACATTTGAATGGTAGTATATACTCCAATAAGCCATAACATTATGACCACTGACAGGAGAAGTGAATAACACTGATCATCTCGTTACCATGACACCTGTCAGTGGGTGGGATATATTAGGCAGCAAGTGAACATTCTGTCCTCAAAGTTCATGTGTTAGAAGCAGGAAAAATGTAATGTAAGGATCTGAGCGACATTGGCAAGGGAAAACGATGATGGCTAGATGACTGGGTCAGAGTATCTACAAAAATGCAGCCCTTGTGGGGTGTTCACAGTCTGCTGTGGACAGTATCTATCAAAAGTGGTCCAAGGAAGGAAAAGTGGTGAACTGGCGACAAGGTCATGGGTGGCCAAGGCTCGTTGATGCTGGTGGCGTGTGAAGGCTGACCCGTGTGGCCCGATCCAATAGATGAGCTACAGTGGTGTAAAACAAATCAAGTTTTTTTTTTACATCACATGGATGGCTGGGTGCGTGTGCGACCCTTACCTAGAGAACACATGGCACCAGGATGCACTATGGGAAGAAAGCAAGCTGGCGGAGACAGTGTTATTATTTGGGCAATGTTCTGCTGGTAAACCTTGGGTCCTTCCATTCATGTGGATGTTACTTTTACACGTACCACCGATGTTAGCATTGTTACAGACCATGTGTAACCGTTCAGGGTCCATCTGTAAAGTGAAGTTCCGTCCAATCATCTTTTCTGAATTTGGCTGAATTTGAGCAGACAATATATCCCTATACACTTCAGAATTCATTCAGCTGCTTCTGTCTTTTGTCACATCATCAATAAACACTAGTGACCCAGTGCCCTGCATGCCCATGCCATCCTACTGCCTCCACTGTGTTTTGTAGATGATGCGGTGTGCTTCAGATCATGAGTTGTTCCAAGCCTACTCCATACTTCATTCCTCCCATCATTTTGGTACAGTTTGATCTTAGTTTCATCTGTCCAAAGGATGTGTTCCAGAACTGGGCTGGCTTGTTTAGATGTTTTTTGGCAAAGCCTAATCTGGCCTTTCTATTCTTGAGGCTTATGAATGGTTTGCACCTCATAGTGAACCCTCTGTATCTTGTGAAGGCTTCTCTTTGTGGTAGACTTGGATAATGATATGCCTACCTCCTGGAGAGTGTTCTTTACTTGGATGGATGATGTGAAACTTTTTTCTTTTCCATGGAAAGGATCTTACGATCATCCACCACTGGTGTCTTCTGTGGGTGTCCAGGCCTTTTTGTGTTACAGAGCTCACCAGTGCATTCTTGTTTTCTCAGAATGTACCAAACTGTTGATTTGGCCACTTCTAATGTTCCTGATATCTCTCTGATGGATATTTTTTTGCAGCCTAAGGGTGGCCTGTTTCACTTGCACTGAGAGCGCCTTTAACCGCATGCTGTGGGTTGACAGAGGGGAATTCATATAAAAGAGCTGTATTTCCTCAACCCTTCCTCCAATTTGGATGTGAATACCCTCATGTTAAAGCTCTTTAAGCCAATATTCATTATTTATCTATAACTTCAATATGTTTTGGTGTACAGCCAAAACAACAAAACTTGTGTTAGTGTCCAATTATTTATTTAATTGTTTATTTAACTGTGTGTACATATATATACACACACACACACATATATATATTTATATATATATATATATATATATATATATATATATATATATATATACATACAAATACATATATATATATGGGCTTTCAAAGTTAATACGTTAAAGCATGCAATTAATTTAAAATACTTAATGCTGTGAATTTCTTTGTTGCCGCTAGAGCATTTTTTTTTTAGCCTCGGTGCCATTCAGTAAGAGCTTGACTTGTTTGCTCTGCAATATTTTAACAACAGCCTTAAAATGCATTAGTAGGTTCTACATGCATTTGTGCAGTGGATGTGAGGAAATTGGAATATCTCCTTAAGTCCCGCATCCTAGTCTCCCATTAAATGAGAATGCTAGCCATGACTCGCCTTGCACTGTTGCATGAATCCAACTACTAACACTTTGCTTATAGCATGGTAAGTTGTCATTATTTAATATTTTTGCTCATCTGAGCTAAACATTAATGTTTCCACCAAAACATATTCTCATAGTGCAATTCGCAAACAACTGTGCTCTGCATGAATTACAGATGTACCCTGATTTAATGTTTGTATATAACATGATGACTACTTTATGCCATTGCCTATTCAAGTAGCCTACCTCATGCATTCGGATGAAGTGTTTGGTTGTGGCTAACATCTTTCTGGAAATGTAATGTTTACAGGTATTCCCCAGAACATTCTAATCACATTTCAGCCTAAACATCAAAGGACAATAACTTGACCAGCTTAGGTGTGATTCAATGAGTTAAATACCTGCACACCATGTCGCTGTCTAGGTAAGAGGGGTTGATATGTGTTTTATACAGTAGACTAACATAGCAGATATTGTCCTCTGTGTGTTAATCCTGAAAATATGTGATGGCAAGATTTTGTTTAGATGTGGGCTACATTTAGATGCAGCCAGTTATGGACTGAAATTGTATGTATGCTAAACTCAGTTAAGGGCATTGAAAAGTTGCATTTATTTTATTCCAAGTCAAACACTGTCCATAGTTTGCAATACAACAAAGTATGTCTTTACCATAATGCACAGATTTTTAAACAGACAACTGTATATGAAGGGCAAAATTTTTACATATTCAAAAATTGCAATTGACTACAGAAGATTATGCGATTAATCGTGCTAAATTATTTTAATTGTTTGACAGCACTAATATATTCAAATCAAAAAGTGACACCTTCATATATTCTAGATTCATAACGCAGTGCCAAACATTTCAAGTATTTTTTATTTATTCTTGATGAATATGGCTTACAGCTCATGGAAATCAAAAATCCAGTATCTCAAAATATTAGAATAAAAACTGCATAATACAGAAATATCAACCTAAGAACTCTAATAATCGAATTAACTCAAAACACCTGCAAAGGTGTCCTAACTATGTTAATTTATGCACTTGTTTTGCACAAATGACTGCATCAGTGCGGTGTGGAATGAAGGCAATCAGCCTTTGGCACTGCTGGGGGGTATGGAAGCCCAGGTAATCTTTGATAGAGGCCTTCAGTTTGTCTGTGTTGTGGGGCTGGTCTATCTAACTTTTCTCTTGACAGTAGGTCAGGTGAGTTGACTGGCCAATCAAGCACAGTAATACCATGGGCAGCAAACCAGTTACCAGTCATTTTGGGACTGTGGGCAGGTGCCAAGTCCTGCTGGAAAAGGAAATCTGCATATCCATTGTCAGCAGATGGAAGCATGAAGTGCTCTAAAATCTCCTGCTAGACGTCTGCATTGACTCTGGACTTAAACACAGTGGACCAACACCAGCAGATGACATGGCATTCCAAATCATCACTGACTGTGGAAACTTCACACTGAACTTCAAGCAACTTGAATTCTGCGCCTCTCGACTCTTCCTCCAGACTCTGGGACATTGATTTCTAGATGAAAAGCTATATTTACTTTACTCAGATGAGAGGACTTTGGGCCACTGAGCAACGGTCCAGTTGTGTTTTTTATCTGGTTCAGGTATGGCTTGTGACAAAAAATGCACCACTTGTATCCCATTTCCTGGACATGTCTGTGTGTGGTGCACAGACTCCAGCCTCAGTCCACTCCTTATGAAATTCCCCCAAGTTCTTGAATCGGCTTTGCTTGACAATCCGCTCAAGGCTGCAGACATCCCTGTTGCTTGTGCATCTTTTCCTACCACACTTTTCCTTACATTCAACTTTCCATGGATATGCTTTGATACAGCACTCTGCAAACAGCCACTACTTTCAGCAATGATCTTCTGTGGCTTGCCCTCCTCATGGAGGGTGTCAATGAGTGTCATCTAGTCAAGTCATCAGTCTTTCCCATGATTGTTGTGGTGTGTACAGAATGATCAGGGAGTTACTGTTTCTGTACTGTACATTTTTTTCTAATATTTTGAGACACTGGATTTCTGCCGTAATCATCAAGATTGAAACCTAAAAGCTTGATAGTTTTCTTTATTTGTAATGAATCTAGAATATATGAATGTGTCACTTTTTGATTTGAATTACGGAATGTTTTTTATAATGGAGAACAGTATGAGACATAAATACTATATAGTATTTGTCTTATACTGTTTTTCTTTGGTTTGGTGAAAAAGTGGCTTTGAGTACTTTATTTTCAGTCAACCCCTGTTGGTAATGAAGCAGAAGACAAATAACATTTGATTCAAGTTCTCTCTGCTGGACAATTTTATATAGAATATCAGTTAAGGAAAATGAAGGTAATGGTAATAGGATTATTTCCACTACAACTGCTCTGGCCTACCAACATTGCTACCAATTAGAAGGGGAGGTAAGATGCTGTTATGGGCCTAAGGGCGATAATATTGGCGTTAGTAGGCGATTCACTACTGTAGGCGTTAAGGGATGATTATTTGGGCATTAGGGGATAACGATATGGGCTTTTTGGATAATTGTATATGTTTAAAAGATTATGAAATGGGTGTAAAGGGAAGATGATATGGGTTTTAGGGGATGCTGGCACAGGTATTACGAAATGATAGTGGGTGTTAATTAAGGGATGATCTGGGCGTTATGTGAAATGAAATTTAGGGGGATACTCGTATGGGTGTTCAGGGATGACAATATGGACATTACGGGATGATTATATGGGTGCTAAGGGATGATGTGGGGATGAGGGATTATAACATGGATGTTAAGAGCTAAGGGAGTTCGGATAAGCGTGAGAGCAGTGATGAGGACTGGGTTTCAGGTTAGGCTTTGGCCACTGCCCATCATACATCCTGACTCAGTGCCTACCACAGCGTGTCAGGCGTCACAGACAAAATTGTTTAGACAACCTGTTAAGAAATTCAGGAGGAGGACGTCTGGCTCATAAAATTTGCAGCCCCTGATTGAATTTATCATATTTTCATACAGGCCATCAACCATCTTTGCCAGCCGGGCCTGATTGGCTGATAGGGACAAGAGAGGGGTGGATATGGTCGAGAGGAGACATCTTTACCCTCCCTCCAAAATCTGTTCCTTACACCCACTCTCCTGTGAGTCCAAATTCTCTGGAGAGCTTTTGCTTCTCTGGAGTGTCTCTTTTCCACTGTGTCGGTAAAGTCACTGCAAGTAATATTTTCTAGATGTCTGCAAGTTTAAACAATAGATTGTTGAATGACTGTTGAGTGTCCCTGCAAGATTGTACCTGGTTCCCACTCTCTGTGTGTCAGCTCCTCCCCTATTGTTCCTGAGTGTCTTTGTCTATGAATTGTAATGGGTGCTTTGCATGTTAATAATATATAAGAGATAATAAAATAACACATTTCTAATGGCCTTCCCAGACCTTTTTCTCCCCACCATCTCTGATTAGTTTGTCAGCTAACCCCCTCCCCCCCAAACACTCTAGCTTAATTATTCAACTGGCTGAAAAATTCATATCACACCCCATTTTGGGGTGCAAACGCCATGACTCACAATGAGAAACTTAGGGAGGGAGTGGAAAAGGGCTAGGAACGGGAAGAAATGAAATATTTAGGGATGCACAATCCTTTCAATTATTTTCCTGTTGCTTTAATGAAAAAACAGATCCACAATGAAAAGAGCTGCAGCATTTTAAAGTAGCTGAGGACATTTTAACAGTAATACAATAATATAACATTCTCAATTATTCACACTACAGCCCAGTCACCGCCAGTCAGAGAAAATACATTCATGTTTTATTACATTCTGGGAATTTCAATACAGTCCTTCCAGAAATGTCTTTTCCCTTTTGCCTTGCAATTAAATTGTTTAAAAAGTTTACGGAAACATTTCAAAAGGAGGCAAAAAGTTAAATAGTTAGCACTGTGCGCATAAGTTATTAGCCCTATTGGGAGCAGGGCCCAGTGCTCGATTGCTAGATAGTCCTATGCAGGCAGACCTTGGGCAACATCTTAAACTGTAGCATTCAAACATTGCTGAAGTAAGCTGACTGGCTCGAGAGACTACGCCATTGGAGTTTTCCCCACACATATACACAGGCACACACACCAAGCCTCCAGTTATAGTTGCGGGTAGTAGAAACAGTGAGCCAGGTCTTTGTAGCTCCCCCTCACACATCCACGTTGTCTGCCTCCCCAGTAGATTGGTTCCATCAATGTTTAACAGATATAAAAATGTTTCCTTGCTCATCTGTAATTTAGGCAGCATTCTGCAGCACTCTACTGTACTCCTGTATCAGCCATCAACACAATCACTTCCTTTGCTGCTTTTCACCAGGCTCTATTATTTAGTGTGAGAACAGAAGAGAAAGCCCTCCCTTTTCTGTCTGTTCTCCTCTTCTTCTGTTCTTCTTGTTCTCCTTTATCTCCGGCTCCTTGGTCCTGTCTGTGTAACAACCACAAGGGCTCCGAGTCACATCAGGTGGATGCCCATTTTTTTCTCTTTCTCCCTTATTCTATATTTTTCTACCCCCTCTTGTCTTCTTGTCCTACTCTTTCTCTAGCTTTTTTACTTTTTATCTCTATACATGTATCTATTTTATGCACTCCATCTTTTTTTCCCTCACTCCATTTCTTAATCGTTTCTTTATCTTTTTCTCTCTCAAATGTTTTCTGGCTTTGTCTTTTCTATGTCTCTCTCTCCCTCTTTCTCACTTTCAGTGCCTTATTTGTGCAGACGTCCCTCCCACTGATGTTGAGGGTTGGGTTTGGAGTTTGTCCACCCCTCAGTGGGGCTGGTTTGGCACCCACCTGTTATCTATCTAAAGATAGGACCGGCAGGCAGGCCAGGTCACCATAGCAACCAACTCCTTTATCAAAGAGGAAATGAGGTAGAAAGAAAGTAGAGAATAGGATGAAGGAGCAAGAAGTTGAGAAAGACATGGGTGAGTATGTGTAGCTATGTGGGCATATTGTATGCAGTCTGTGAGTCAGTCCGTTTCTGTTCAGTGTAACGATGGGAGCAAAGATAGCGGGCAGAGTGAAAGAGAGCAGGAATGGTTGGAGCGATTGAAGGAAGAGGCGGTAGAGAAAATGTTTTAAACATTAACTGCATTTAGAATTGATTTGATAATGAATGGCTTGTGAGACCTACAGTATATAAACTAAAGGTCAACATGCACATACAGACACACACATACTTTTTTGTTTTATTCTATGTGAAAAAAAATCCTGTTCTAAACCCTATTTCTCTAACTCCTGAGAACCTAACCTCTAAAATAGACATTTTCTTTTTGAAGACTGACAAAATATAAAATATGTGTATTTATACAAGTACATAAACGCTCACTGACAAAATGCATAGACCTACTCATAAGATCCAGGGCCTTGCTCTTGGGCCCCTCGACAGGAACAGATAAATCTGCCCTCTGATTTATGGTAATGCAGATGGGGCTTTTATTATTCCCAAACCGTCCCTTCTTACACAAACACATACATGAATACACATATGCAATAACACACCTTGGTGCAATGGTGGATCTGTACTATGGAAAGAGAAGGACAAAGGAGGGTCAGATAGGATATGAAATGTGTCCACACTGCAGGGGAAATGGTGATTCAATTATAAAATGTGTGTGTGTGTGTGTATGTGTGTGTATGTATGTGTGTGTGTGTGTGTGTGTGTGTGTGTGTGTGTCCTATTGCGGAGAGACAAAGAGAGCTGTGAATGGCTGTCTTGACGGACACATGCTGAAATCGTATAATGAGGCATTACTAACATACACATTATGCAGACAATGGAAACAAAGAGAATCCAACTTAATTGATTGAATAAACATTACATTAATCAAATCAACCAAGCAAGGAATTGGTCTTTAATTCTCTAACATGAAGACTGTCTGATGGATGTGATACAGTGTTAGTTTTTTATGAAGGACGTTCTTACAGTAACGTAAAAATAATAGTGAATGAGGGCACACGCGCACGTGTGTGTGTGTGTGTGTGTGTGTGTGTGTGTGTGTGTGTCTCTGTCACCCACTCTGCAAACTGAGACGAAGACCATCTGTATCATGCTGGGTCTGCATACTGTACAGCACCATACATTACTCGCTGGAGTGGAACCTCAGTGTTTGTGTGTGTGTGTCTCTGCATGTGTGTGTCTCTGTATGTGTGTCTGTGTGTGTGTGTGTGTGTGTGTTTGTGTGTCTCTGGGTGCATGTGCATATGACATAGTGTGATTCTATGCATTGCTGTCTGAACTGCATTTTTTGGCACAAATCTGGAAATGCAAATGTGTGAAAGCATCCAACAGGACTAGAGTGGAAAATGAAATTAAGGATTCTGCCAACTGAGCTCCTCGATACAGTAGGAGGACGATGACAGTGTGTGTGTGTGTGTGTTTTGTTTGTGCATTCTATGAGGTGTGAGAATGATAAAATGTGTTCAGTATTAAATTAATATACATATATTAGGCAGGAAAATTCACCTCACAGTGAAACAGCTCTTAACCAAGAAAAGCCATCTGTTTGTATAGGATGCCATGGAAAATCTTCAGAGCTTGATTTAATTTGTAATACAGAAATTGCCCAGTATGATTTTTATACACAATGATGGTGATTTGAGTAGATCTATTTTGACAGAGAAGGATGGGAAGTGATAGATGCAGAGGAGAAAGAGTCAGGGGAGGTGGAGGCAGGAGAGAGATACAGGCAGGAGAAAACAATGACAGGATTAATAGAGGAGAATAGCGTAAAGGATAGAGGTAGGAGTGGTGGAGGCAGTAGAGACAGGAGAGAGAGATAATGACAAGAGAGATAAAGGTAGTGGAAAGAGGGAAAGGGAAAACTGACATACGACATGGAGATTGGGGATTCTTAGAGCATCCTGAGAGATTCCACCTGTTTAGAAATGGAGGAAGACAGCGCAGGTAGGGTAGATGCTGCAGAGACTGCAGCAGTTACCAAACCCAAAAATATTTAAGTCATCAGTTATCAAATACATTGGATCATTTCACAAACAACATTTTCCATAAGAGCAACAGACCACTGTTGGACTAGTCATTGACCTACTGATATATGTATAGACTGGTGCTTATGACACAGCAGAGAAAATGTAACTGACTTCCAATGTCCAACAGGCAACCAACAATGAAATAGTCGAACCCAACATTAAAGACGTGGCATATTAGTTTCATCATAGGAAAAGCAGTTCCATACAAATATACATTTATAACCTAATATTTGAAGAAAATGTTTAATGCAATTCTACAAGAACTGACTCGTCTGGAGACATTATCAGTATAAGGCTGATGAGACCTATGACGGAGTCAATGGAGTGTGACCAGACTAGTCTTTTTGGGGTTTTCATATTTGAGATCTTATTCATAGATTTTACATGTTGTCACAATACTGTTTTGAATGTAAATTTTGGGGCTGATGTCCAGTTGAGCATTCTACTCAATGCATCTTAGATGGGACTTAATGAACATATGGTCTGAGGTGCTAGAAAACATTATATCTCTAAAGAAGGCAAGTAATTAATTGCTTTGCCTCTTAAACCAGGCCTGGTATGTCGCTAGGAGACCAGATGAGATTGAAGCTGTGGCCTCGCGAGATAATTAGTAGCTAAGCCCTGTGTTGTCATTGACATCTAGCATCAGTTTGGTCATATTTCTCTGTCAACTTTATTTTTAAATAGCATATTTAAAACAACCATGGTTGACCAAAAGTGCTGAACATGATAAAAGATGAAATACTTGAATAAGCAAATACAAAGTAAGTAACAATTAAAAAGAAAAGAAAAAGAAACAGAACAGCAGCACAGTAAAAGATATCTGATGCCTAGTTCAGCTTGGATTAAAAACCAGAGTGAAAAGGTGTGTCTTTAGCAGTGACTTAAAAGTTTGTTGAGTCTGCACAGCTGTAATGTGCAGAGGTAAGCTATTCCAGAGGAGTGGGACATCCACCGCAAAAGCTTGATCCACTCGAATTTTAGGCCTGGATCCTCTTTAGTCAACCTCAGTGCTCTAACTGGAGAATGGTGGTGTACGAGTACAGCCAGACAAGGTTGGCACTAACCCATTAAAACTTTGAAAACAAACAATAAAATCTTTAAATCAATTGTGAAATGGACAGGAAGCCAATGGAGGCCAGAACTGGTGTTGTGTTCACGCTTTCTTTTACCAGTTAAAAGACGAGCAGCTGCATTTTGTACTAACTAGAGCCAATTTAGAGATGACTGTTCTACCCCCATGTACAAAGAATTACAATAATCTAGCTGAGGAGTAATAAAAGCATGGATAACTTCCTCAAAATCTTTGGGAGAGAGAGAGAGTTTTAACTGAAAGAAGTTAGTTTTGACAACTGAACTAATCTGCCTATGACATTTGAAGGAGATATCAAAAATAAAACCAAGATTCATAACAAAGGTTCCACTGTGAGAAGCTAAAGGGTCCAGAGTACTAAGAGGATCACCCAACATGTCTCCTTGTCCAAACTTTACGATCTCTTTCTTTCTTTCATTAAGTGTGAGAAAGTTTAAATCCATCGGAGTTTTGATATCATTTAGGCAGTTCAACAAAGGCTGCACAGAATATTTACTTATAGTTTTCATTGGCAAATAGATGTGTACATCGTCAGCAGAGCTGTGAAAATAAATATTGTGTTTCTTAAAAATGGACCCCAAGGGCAACATATACAGTGAAAAGAGGATGGGGCCCAAAATGGAGCCATGAGGAACCCCACAGGTGAGTGGTACTGTAGTCAAAGAATAATATGCTAAGTGAACGAGAAGTTCCTATCTGTCATGTGTAGCTGAAACCATTTCATGGCAGTAGCTTTGATGCGTACACACTATTCAAGGCATGATAAGAGGATCCTATAATCCACAATGTCAAAGGAAGCAGTCAGGTCTAAATGCACCAGAATAGCAGAGTTCCCTGAATCAACAGTTACAGGGTCATTAAAAACTCTTAAAAGCACTGTTTTGCTACTGGTTTAAAACCAGACTGAAACCTCTCCTGGATATCATGATTATCTAAAAATGTTTTCAGATGATTAAGAACAAATCTGTCTAAGACTTTAGCGAGAAAGGATAGCTTAGAAAAAGGCCTTAAGTTAGAGACAACATAAGGGTCCAGATTTATCTTTTTGATAAGAGGCTGCACTACAGCATGTTTAAAGGCCGCTAGAACACACCCTGAAGTAAGACAAGTATTTAACAGAATAAGAATACTGGACCAAATCGTATTAAAAACTTCTTTTAAAAGACGAGAGGGAATGCGGACTAGGAGACAGTTTGATAGCTGCATATAGTATAATGAACTACCTTTAATAGGTTGTGTGATACATCAAATTTTACCTAGCTAACTTTAGCATTGCTAGCTATCCTTGACTGACTATGTGACGTAATGACAACATTGTCATCTGTGACAGTGCATTTGAAAATATAATAGCAACCTTGGCAAAGCCACTGCTTTCCCCTCCTAATAGGATGTCATTATTTGGAGTAGTGAGTAGTGCATGTGGCTGGGGTGCTGGGGTTGCATTTTTTAGACAAATGTTTTGTTTCCATGTAGTATAATTTAGACAAACCCTTAACTAGCCCCTGTTTTAAGTAGTTAGCCTTGTTCATCTTCTCTCCAGCTGATGCATTACTGACCTATTACCACTTTGGTTTCCTGGCTGAACTGGCTACACTTTGCAGCAAAAGAACTGCCAGAAATCCATAATGTCGAAGTGAAACATTTTATCTGCAAATTCTTCGAATCAATGTAATCAATTGGCTAAGTATTCCTCCAGTTAAATTAAATTAGTCTGTTGGGAGTCTCTACCAGCTTTTGCATTCCAGAAACAGATATTCTTGCCCAATATATTTACAAAATTGATGAGGCTCCGTCAGGTTGGATTAGGACATTTGGTGAATAGCAATTTTCCAATCATTTCTCAATTTTCAACTCTTTCTCATTCTCAGATGAATAAAAATACAGCTTTGACTGGAGCACTCCAGGACATTGACCTATTTGGTGTAATGCCACTCCAGTGTGGCTTTGGCTGCATGTTTGTGGTTGTTGTCTTGCTGGAAGATGATTCTTCTATAATTCCCAGTTCTCTCACAGGTTTACAGAGGTTTTCTTCCAGGGTTTCTCTGTACATCCATTTTGCCCTCAAACTTTAAAAGCTTTCCATGCCCTGACACAGAGAAGCGCCATGCTCAACAGTAGGGATGGTGTTCTGAGGATGAAGTGCAGTGCTAGGTTGGCGCCAAACATAGTGCTTAGCTTTTCAGCCAAAAAGCTCTACTTTTGTTACATCAGACCATAGAAACTACTTTCACTTGATCTCAGAATCTCTCTCATGCCCTCTGGCAAACTCTGGCCAAGTGATTTTCAACAATGGCTTTCTTTTTGCCACTCTCCCATGAAGACGACTTTTGTGAAGCACCCAGGCTATTGTTGCAGTATGCAGTGTACCCCAGCTCAGCCATGGAAGATTGTAACTCCTTTACATTTGCCATAGGCCTCTTAGTTGCCTCCTTGGCTAGTGTGGTTCTTGCCCGCATACTTTGTTATTGAGGACAGCCTGACAGATTCACAGTTCTTACTTTCTCTCCATTTCCTCACAAAGGGCTTTGTTGTGCTCTGCAGGATTTTTGTTGCCTTGAAAATGCTATTACATTCTACCCCAAAATGGTGCTTTTTGAGGACCTCATTCCAGATTTGATTAGAATGTTCCTTCATATTCATGATTAAGTTTTGGTTAGGAATTATACTAACTGTTGGACCTCCCAGACGCAGGTGTATTTTACCTGAAATCATATGAAACACCTTATTCCATACCTATGTGGATTCCATTCAACTATTTAGGTGACTTCTGAAGACAATTATTTGCACCACAGCTCATTCAGATGTGTCATAGCAAAAGAGGTGAACGCTTCAATTATTTTCAATGATATAATTGCAGGAAATGTAAAATCATTTACAGATTTAAGTTGTGCACTTGGACATTACAAGTTTTTTTGTGTTCATAAGTGGCAAAAACTTAAGACTGATTGATTCCATGTTGTAGCACAATGCAATGTGACAGGTCAAAAGGAGTTAATACATTTGAGAGCCATTTTATAGTGAGGTATGCATTAACTCAGCTTCCAGGTTGAGTGAGTAGTGTGATAAGAAATTGACTGGCTTGGTAAGAGGAAATACATATCAGTTTCAAGGTTCAAGATTCAAAAGGTTTATATGTAATTTGCCATAACAAGTTATGTTAATGAAATACGTGGTTTTCCTACTCCCAACAGTGCAGATAAAAGTAAAAAAATTAACAGTAATTATACAATGAAATTAAAAAGATGACACGAACTATCAATAATAACACTATACATAAAACAAACAGAATTAATAATAACTATACAACTGTACAACCGTAGTGCCATGTAAAAGTGGCAGGTGTGCATTAAATGATTGGCAGATGAGCATGATATAAAGTGACAGGTGTGAATGGGGCTATGGATGGAAGGGAAGAGGGCTTCCTGAATTGAGCAGCCTTACAGCCTGGGGAAATAAACTGTCCTGTAGTCTGTTAGTTTTGGACGGAATACTCCTGTACCTTCTGCCTGACGGTAGCTTGCTAAACAGTCCATGGCATGGGATCTGCAATGATTTGTTTGCTCCTCCTCCTACACGTCTCTGCGTATAGATCCTGCAGGGATGGCAGATCAGACCTTGTGATGAACTCTGCTGTTTTAATAACCCTCTGAAGTGTTTTACGGTCAAGGGCAGTGTAGCTGCCATACCAGGCGGGGACACAACCGGGCAGGATACTCTTGATAAGGCATCTGTAGAAGTTGGTGAGTATCCTGGAATCCATGCCAAATCTCCTTAATTGGCATAGGAAGAAGAGACGTTACCCTGCCTCCTTTACCAAGATGTTAGAGTGATGAGATCAAGTCAAGTCATCGCTGATGTTGACACCAAGGAACCTGATGTTGTGAACTCTCTCTACTGCAGACCCATTGATGTGTATAGGGCCGTGGTCTCCCTGCGGCTGCTTTCTGTGATCAACAGTCATCTCCTTCGTTTTGCTAATATTGAGCTGGAGGTTGTTTTCCTGAAGTCAGTTACCTTATATCGTCTCTATAGGCTGACCCGTCGTTGTCAGAGATCAGGCCTATGAGGCTGGTGTCGTCAGCAAACTGATGACACCAGCATGGTGTTGGAGACGTGGGTTGCCAGGCAGTCGTGGCTGAAGAGAGAGTACAGGAGCGGGCTCAGCACACAGCCCTGGGGGGAGCCAGTACTGAGAGTCAATGAGGAAGAGGTGGTGTTGCCCATCCACACCACCTGGGGTCTGCCTGTCAGGAAGTTCAGGATCCATCTGCACATAGGGGGGTCGACACCCAGATCCCTGTGCTTCAGCGCTAACTTGTGGGGCAAAATGAAGGCTGAGCTGTAGTCAATGATCTGCATTCTCACATATGTGTTCCTCTTTTCCAGATGAGAGAGTGCAGATTGGAGGGTCAGAGCAATGGCATCCTCTGTAGATCTTCTATGTCTGTAGGCAAACTGCAGCGGGGAAAGTGTTGCAGGCATGTTGCAGGCATGCTGCTAGTTCAAACTCACATCACAGACACCATGCCTGCAACACTTTCCCCACTGCAGGCATGGTGTCTGTGATGCTAGTTCAAACTCACATCACAGACACCATGCCTGCAGCGGGGAAAGTGTTGCAGGCATGGTGTCTGTGATGTGAGTTTGAACTAGCAGCGCAAAGCATTTCATGATGATTGGTGTGAGTGCTACAGTGTGGTAGTCATTCATGCAGAAGGCTTTTTTGGCACAGGAACAATGATGGACTTTTTGAAGCAGGTGGGGGCCAATTACTGACATAGCAATAGGTTGAAGATATCAGTAAAGACATAAGCCAGTTGGTCTGCACAAACCTTGAGATCACGGCCTGAGATGTTGTCTGGTCCAGGAGCCTTGCGGGTGTTAATTCTTTTTAGGGCTTTGCAAATGTCTGCCCTGGTCATTTGTAAAGGGCAGCCGTTCTGGTCCATTTGAGTGTCCATGCCAGGGATGATGTTCTCAAAGCGAGCATAGAAAGAGTTCAGTTCCTTTGGGAGAGAAGCTGGCACATTGGCTTAGTGCTGTTTTTATTGCCTTCCCGTGGTCATACCGGGATTTCCTTGCGGGAGTTGAATGCTGTTGTCCGTGCCTTAAGCATGGCATGAATATTACTGGTTTTTGATAAGGAAATTATTTTGTAGTTGTACGTTGTACAGCGTAGTCGATACATTTGCTAATAAAACCGGTTACGGACTCTGTGTATTAGTTGATATTGCCTCCAGACGCCTCTCTGAACATTTCCCAGTCGGTAGTGAGGAAACAGTCACGTAAGTCAGCGTCCGATTCTTCCGTCCATCGTTGAATGGACCTCGTCACTAGCTTCTCTTGTTTTAGCCTCTGCCTGTAAGCAGGGAGTCACAATATCGATGCATGGTCTGATTTGCCGAAAGCAGTATGGGGAAGGCCTTATATCCATGATGAAATGCACAGTAAAGATTGTCAAGAGTGTTTTTCCCGCGTGTCGGGAAGGACTTCGGTAGGGCTTTCCTCAGATTGGCACCATTAAATCGCCTGCAACAATAAAGGCAGCTTCCCGATGTAAACATTCAAGCCTATCGATAACTCAAAAAAGTTTGTCGAGCGCAGGGATGGGGGAGATGTACACAGTTGTTAGAATGACTGATGTATACTCCCGGGGTAGATTGTAAGGACGACATTTAATCGTAAGATCCTCCAGATCAGGAGAGCATCCAGAAGAAATGCAGTCCGTGTCCCGACACCAAAGATTGTTTACCATGAAGCAGACACCATCCCCTCTGCTTTTACCGGACTCTGCTGTTCGATCTTGCCGATGAATGGATAGCCCTTTCAGGAACAATGGCCGCATCTGGGATTGAGGGCTCCAGCCATGTTTCAGTGAAAACCAGCACGTTACAGCACTTCATGTCCTGCTGGAGAGCTAGCTTGCTCTTAAATTTGTCGAGCTTGCTGTCTAGTGACAGTTTTTGACCATCCGGCACCTGCTCTGGATTTGCTGTGACAAGTCAAGCTGTAAAAGATATATAGATACAGTAGATATAAAAGGTCTACACACCCCTGTTATAATGCCAGGTTTTTGTGATGTGAAAGAATGAGACAAATATAAATCCTGTCAGACATTTTTCCACTTTTAATGTGACCTATAATGTTAACAATTCGATTGAAAAACAAACTGAAATCTTCAAGGGGTAGAAATTAAAAATAAAAACCTTACAATAACCTGGTTGCATAAGTGTGCACACACTCTTATAACTGTGGATGTGGTTGTGTTCAGAATTAACTGATCATTCAAACTCATGTTAAATAAAAGTCATTACACCCCTGCCATCATTTAAAGTGACTCTGATTAACCACAAATAAAGTTCAGCTGTTCTGTTAGGATTTTCCTGACATTTTCTAAGTTGCATCTCAAAGCAAAAGACATTGTCCACAGAGAGCTTCCAAAGCATCAGAGGGATCTCATTGTTGAAAGATATATATCAGTCAGGAGAAAGGTACAAAGAATTTCCAAAGCATTTGAAATACCATGGAACACAGTCATCATCAAGTGGAGAAAATATGGCACAACGGAGACATTACCAAGAACTGGATGTCCCTCCAAAATGTATGAAAATGTGAGAAGAAAACTGGTCAGGGAGGCTTCCAAGAGGCCTACAATAACATTTGAGGAGCTGCAGGAATTTCTGGCAAGTACTGGCTGTGTGCTACATGTGAAAACAATCTCACTCCAAGAACATCATACCCACAGTGAAGCATGGTGGTGGCAGCATCAGGTTTTGGGGCTGTTTTTCTTCAGCTGGAACCGGGGCCTTAGTCCGGGTGGAGGGAATTGTGAACAGTTACAAATACCAGGCACTTTTGGCACAAAACCTTCAAGAGGTCATAATTAGAAAGATGAAGATGAAGTTCACCCTTCAGCACAACAACGACCCAAAGCACACATCCAAATCCACAAAAGCATGGCTTCACCAGAAGAAGATTCATGTTTTGGAATGGCCCAGCCAGAGCCCAGACTTGAATATTGAACAATTGATCATCTGTGGGGTGATCTGAAGAGGGCTGTGCACAGGAGATGTCCTCGCAATTTGACAGATTTGGTGTGCTTTTGCAAAGAAGATTGGGCAAATATTGCTATGTCAAGATGTGCCATGTTAATAGAATCCTACCCAAAAAGACTTGAGTGTTGTAATAAAGGTGCTTCAACAAAGTATTATTTTATGGGTGTGCACACTTATGCAACCAGGTTATTGTGAGTTTAATATTCCCAGGAGCACAGTGGACACCATCAGTGTGAAATGAAAGAACTGAGGAACCACCAAGACTCTTAGAGCTGGCCGTCAGGCCAAGTAACCACGTAAGAAGGTCCTTGTTCATTGCAGGTCACCAATAATCCAATGGCCACACTAACAGAGCTAATCTGCAAGGATGAGAGTACATGCTAGAATGGCAACCATCTCAGGAGTTTGGTCTGGTAAAACAAAATACTGCTCATCACCTGGCTAATAACATCGCTATGGTGAAGTATGGTGGTGGGAGCATCATGTGGATGATTAATAGACTGTGAAGAGACAGTTCAGGATTGAGGGATGGGCGAACTGAGTGATATACAGAGGTTAATCTTGCAGCAAGTTAATGACCCACAGCACATCACACAAGCCAACTCTCCAAATCAAGCTGTTAGAGGCATATTCAAGAAGACTCCAAACGTCATGCCAAAGGCATGTACATGAAGTACCAAATAAAGTGTTTCAATACTTTGTACATGAGATATTTCAGTTTTACATTTTCAATAAATATATTTTCACTGTTTTATGTACTTAGTATTGGAAGAAAAAAGATGACAAAAATAAATATGAAATATAATTGCTAGCAACCAGAGGACTGAGTTCTCCTGTGACATGGTGAGGATGGGGGAAGCAGTCATAACAACATTGTATGAAGATGGCGGCAGAAATCTTTTATGTAGATTTTCAGCAGTCAGCATTCTAGGTCAATCGGGGTGGAAATGGCATATTTGTGAGAAAAATGCATTAAGGCGTGGCCTGTGGCGCCCCTTGTGAAAGAATTGGGTCATGTATCTGTGTGGGTAATATACCTGGTCTGTAATTTAATTGTGCCATAATGTAATGCACACATGAATTGTATGTATCCATAAGTATTACACTAGTCAGCCATTTTGTCCTCCATCTTGTAATATATCTCTTAGCCCTTTCCACCCTATTGGAAGATATGTATAAGACATAGGTATGCTGACATCTAGGTCAAGTCGGAATTATTGTTGATTTTAAGGATTTTATGTTTCATAAAATGTTTTCTGTACAAAATATCCAAGATGGCAGACATGATTGGTTCTTGTTACAGGGTTGCACCTCTTGGGGAATTAGGCATGTAGACAAAGAATCAGCATTCTAGGTCAATCAAGGTGTAAATTGTGTAATTGTGAAAATAATTATTTAGGATGGGGCGTGTGGAGGAATCGGGTCCAGTGTTTGTGCAGTAGGTATACATGGTAAATATATTTATTGTGCCATAATGTAATGCACTCATAAAGTTTCTGGATGCATTTGTTTTACACTGGTCAGCCATTTTGTCCTCCATCTGGTATTTTATTCATAGCTGTGGACACCCTTTAGGGAGACATGTATAAGACACATGGTTGCCAATTGCCAGGTCAATTAGTGGTTATTATTGATTTTATAGAGATTTTATTGGTTTCAATGTTGAATGTACAAAATATACAAGATGGCAAGACATAATAAGTCCTTTAGGCATATTTTGTACATTCTGTGGAATAAGGCATGTACACAAAGAATCAGCATTCTAGGTCAATTGGGGTGGAAATGGCATAATTGTGACCAGTGGTGCCCCCTGTGGAGGAATCGGGTCGGGTGTCTGTGTGGATGATATACCTGATCTGTATTTTCATTGTGCCGTAATGTAACACATGATGTGTATGTATCGATAGGTTTTACACTGGTCAGCCATTTTGTCCACCATCTAATTCCTTACAACCCTATAGGTAGGCACATATGAAACACCTGTACACCAACAGTCAGGTCAGTCGGATTACCTGTTGATTTTAAGGACATTTTAATAGTGGCCTTTAGAATTAGCATAAAGGGCTAGCTTTGTGAAGTTCAGTCGACTTTTGACAAAGCAACTAGTTCCATTGTCAGCCCTGTTCAGAAGTATGGCCTAGATTCTGAAAATTTACTGGCGAGTAAATCCAATGTACGGTTCATGGAAGAAGGTAAATGCATTTATTAGCATTAGCTTGTGTTGAAAATTGCCAGATTTCTGGCAGCTGCCATTTGCGGTCCTTTGTGATATCAGCAAACAAATGCACATGGTGTTATTTGGGGATGGTGTCAGATGTCACAATGAATATGAATTGCATAGGTTATTGTTCCAATAAAGAATTGCAGACATGCACATTGCTCATACATATAGCTCAGAAAGAAATTAAGAGACCAATGCAAAATTATTAGTTTCTCTGGTTTTACTATTCACAGATTTAAGTTTGAGTATAATGAACGTTTTTGTTTTATTCTAAAAACTTCTGACAACATTACTCCCAAAATCCAAATAGAAATATTGTCATTTAGAATATTTATTTGTAAAAGGTTACAACTGGTAACAATAACCAATAAAGATGCATTGTTTTCCCACCTCAAATAATACAAAGAAAAATAATTCATATACATTTTTCAACAATAAAATATTAATGTTTTAACTCAACAGAAATCAATATTTGGTGGAATAACACTTTAATCACATCTTTCATGCGTCTTGGTATGCTCTCCACCAGTCTGTCACATTGCTGTTGGGTGACTTTATGCCACACCTTAAAATTAAAGTAGCTCAGCTTTGTTTGATGGCTTGTGACTATCCGTCTTCCTCTTGATCCAATTCCAGAGGTTTTCAATGGGGTTTAGGTCTGGAGATTGGGCTGGCCATGACAGGACCTTGATTGACCTGGCTGTGTGGCATGCAGCTGTGTCCTGCTGGAAAAACCAAATCTCTAAGTTGGGGAACATTGTCAGAGCAGAAGGAAGCAGGTATTCTTCCAGGATAACCATCACCGATCCTCCACCAAATTTCACAGTGGGTGAGAGACACTGTGGCTTGTAGGCCTCTCCAGGTCTCCGTCTAACCATTAGACAACCAGGTGTGGGGCAAAGCTGATAATTTGACTCGTCAGTGAAGATTACCTTACTCCATTCCTCTACGGTCCAATCCTTATGGTCTTTTGTAAACTACAGCCTGGCTTTTCTTTGCTTCTCATTGATGAAGGGCTTTTTTCAAGCTTTGCACGACTTCAGTCCTGCCCCTAGGAGCCTGTTTTGAACCGTCCTCACCATGCACTTCACCCCAGCTGCTGTTTGCCATTCTATTTGTTGGTCACTTGATGTCATCCTACGGTTGTTGAGCGACATTCAAATGGGTTGACGGTCACGTCGGTCAGCTGACTGTCGTTTTTGCCCTCTGCCAGTCTGTAGCTTTTTTTTGTCCACAATGTCTGTTGCTTGACCTTGTTCTTATGAACCGTGTCATGGAAAATCCACCACTCTTTCCTAAAACAAATGTACTTCAACTTGGATGTGAATCCAATAGACTTCCATGAAAATCATACAGTAATGACAGACATTAAAGCCAGGTCCTTCTGCAGATACACCCCCAACGTTCTGAGTCCGGACCATGGCTTTTATACAGCACTTTGACACATCATGTCATCTGACTATTCATCTGTTTGGAAACCCCCCCAGGCGGGGTGCGCCTCTTCTACCTCCCTGAATGCTCGCAGTTTGCAACAGTAATTCATGAAATCCTCATGGTTCATACTTGGGTCATGTCCATCACTGTCCACAGAGTACGCTTTATGATCAGCTCATGGGCCACACTCAGGACACCCCAACAGTGGATACAAAGGCAGTAAACTTTAGAAACACCACTCTCTGGGCACATGGTAATTGCTTGCTCATGACTATCTCTCAGCATAAGTCACATACCTCATGATAAACATAAAAATTGTCTGTTTGTGTACTTTGTCCTATTCCAGAAGTAATTTTCTGTGTGTGTGGATTCCACATTAATATGTTTATAATAAAACTACATGATTATACATTGCACATTAATATTTTCATAAGTATAAGGTTATATATGCATTTTATAGAAAAATCCCCAACAATCGCCGTCTTTGAAGTTTTCAGGATGGAAACAACCTGATGCTCACTGTAGCCCTTTACCAGTAAAGCCAGAATTGAACCCTTATTTTCCTCACTCACACCGTTGAGAGCAGCAAATGCTCACAACGATGTAGGGGTAGAGAGACCAGGATAGATCATCACTGAGCCTGTTCCTGCTGACTCTCGCCACTGCAGACCTGTTGATGTGGAAAGAGGTGTGGCTTCCCTTATCGTTTACCGGAGATCAGGCAGTGACAGTGGAGACATCAGTAAACTCAACGATGTTGGAGTGCACGGCCAAACAGGCGTTCGTGAACAGGGAGTACAGCAGAGGACTGAGCACACAGCCTTGGGGGGAACCAGTGCTGAGAGTCTGTGTGGAAGAGCTGGAGCTGCCCATCCGAACCACCAGGGGGTCTGTCTGACCAAACGACAAGGATCCACCTGCACATGATGGAGTTGAGGCCCGGACCGCTCAGCTTCACCACATGCATTCGGGGAACAGTCTTAATCTCTCTCCTCTCTTTCTATTTTGTTCCATCCGGGTATCTTGTCCTCCATCTTTCTTTTTCTTTCTTCTAACCTCTGTCAACTTCAGCTTTAGAGGGTTGTCCAAGTGGGTCCACTAGTCGTACTAATACCCCCAAGACAGTGGTGGAATACTGAAGTGAGATGGTGAGATCTTGTTGCTCTCCTGCCCTCTACTGCTTATTTGCTATCCTCGTCCCTTCCCCCTGTCCTCCCTCTATCTCCCTTCTTCCTTGAGAGTAGCGTTTAGTGATTAATGTGAGTTTTAATTGTCATGCTCACTTTTATGCTCATTAGACTGTATTATGCAGCAGTTAGGCTATTAAAGTTCAGCCTGAGATTTCATGCATACTGATGAGGATGCAAATGAGCCCAGCATGAAAGGAAGGATCTTTGGATGTGTGTGTGTGTGTGTGTGTGTGTGTGTGTGTGAGTGAGAGAGAGATCCCCTGGAGCCAGCAGCAGTGTCATCTGTTATCTCCCTCAGTAGTTGTAGCTTCTGCATAAGAGTCTGGCTATAGAAATCATGTTAATGTAGCTTTAGAGTTTCCTTTATGACTGAATAAGCTGAAAATACTGATATGCTCTTTGGAAAATGCTTTATAAGTCCTTATTCAATAAGGGTCAATGTGGCAGGTAGGAATAGGACTCTGCCTACAATGGAGTCAATCAAAGTTATCGGACTAGGAGTTTAGTATACTGTACAGTCCAAATTTATGCAGTATTCTAAGATTCATGTCTGCCACGCTCTCATTGCAAGTGCAATCCTTCGTGAAAAACAGGACAGGGCATGGTTTATTAAATGGGATTTAAGCCTGATGAAAAGATACAGGGTGTAAAAAGATGATAAGAACCATATTACCATAATTAGTTATTAAAATTTAAATTGAGAGAATGTACAATGCCATGAAAATAAAATTCAAAATAATTTTTTGGGCATGAACCACTGCATTTCTACTTAGCTACATTAGGAACCATGTCATCTTCCTTGTATTTATTCTGATATCAACGAGAACCTCCAGCCAAAGTCTGAACACAGATTCAATGCAAAGAAGTGCCTGCTATACATTGTTTTTACAATTAAATTCCTGTTAACAAAACAATGATTTTCTTTGCATCAATGACTGCAAAATATTGTGACTCAAGAAAATACCAATATAATATATATATATATATATATATATAAACGCCAGTTTTTATTTGTTTATTTCATAATGAAATAGTGTGTGTGCTTTGGCATGTGTCTGCATATTTGTGCATTTATCTGTGCATTTTTCTGTGCATTTATCTTTGCATGTTTCAGTCTGTATATACCCGCCCCCTTACCTCCCCCTTTAAAAGTATGGGGAAGATCAGGACAGTGCGCACACTTTGGCAACTGTTAATGTTGCTGTTGAGACAAACAGGGTCCTACTAGTCATGCCAAATGGCGTACTATATACAGGTGTCAATTTGTGCCCGATGTCATCAAAATCTGTTGCTTTCAAACTTGGAATTTCATGGTTGAGGTATGATAGTGATTCAGCTTATAGATGCATATAGACCACATATTATCCATTCCAAAATGGGAGGTTTATGAAATTTGTTTGTTAATCGCAAAAATCCAAGACCGCTGAAAGAAAACTTGGCCAGTTACACAGAGAAGCTAGAGATAGGGACTGTAAACAATTTGCACTGGCGGGGCAGTCTAGTGGTCAAGATTGTTAGGCCGGTAAAACAAAAGCTTGCTGGGTCTAATCTGGAGCCAAGAAAGTTAAAAACCCTATCGTTCTGTCCCTCCAAAACAGTTATCACTAACTGCTCCCAGGTTAGTGCTGTAAATAAGAATTTGCTCTTATATACTTACTTGATAAAATAATTATAAACATTTACAAATAACATGGCTGCATTTCACAATAAAGACATTTAACCAACACATAAGCTTATCAGAAGAATGCCAACACATCAGTGGCCAGCACAGAGAATGTTGCCAGCTGCTTCATTTAAATGCTGCCAGTGCCTGACAGATCATTTTTGGGCAAAGTTACTCAATTATCCTGATTAGAGAAGCAGTAAACCATGTTAGTGTTTTAGGGGCCCAGTTGGAATAAAAAGCACAAACACACACACACACACACACACACACACATAGAAACACACATAGACACAAACATAGACACACACATACACACACCTTCTGAAATATCCAAAGCATGCAAAGACATTTTGTTTTATATTTTTGTGGGGGACCCCAAATGTATATCCATTCACAATCAGATGTTGACCTCTGCTGGTCTAGCGGCCTGGTCTAGTGGACAGGCCTAGCGGTCTGGTCTAGTGGACGGTCCTAGCGGTCTGGTCTAACGGACGGGTCTAGTGGTCTGGTCTAGAGGACGGTCCTAGCGGTCAGATCTAGTGGACAGTCCTGGCGGTCAGGTCTAGCGGACGGTCCTGGCGGTCTGGTCTAGCGGACGGTTCTATTGTTCTGGTCTAGCAGACGGTCCTAGCAGACGGGCCTACTGGTCTGGTCTAGCGGTCTGAGCAGCTGCAGCACAGAATACAATCTGGCCCACTTTTTGTCTCTACCAGAATAGTAAAACATTTACACAGACACATTCCCCTTGGTCTGTGCTGTATGGCTTTCAATTAAGAAACCACTGTCACTGACACAAACAATTCAATACAACCAAACTTTATCCCCTGGGGACAAAACGGAAGGACATTTCTGGATTCCCTGGGTTTCCCACATAGTGCATTGAGACGGGAGTAACACAGGAAGACAGTTGAGCATTTCTTCAGGTTAACTATGAGACATTACATCTTTTGCACAGTCAATCCCTGTCTGTCTTTAGGGAAGTAGAGAGGCAAGGCCATCCGATAGGACATGACAGCCACCTGGGCTGGGGGACTGGGTCTGTCTTGTTCCTGTGTAATTACAGGATCTGACCTTGTGTAACACAAACAATGGTGTGAAATAATACTATGAAAATCACTTCAAAAATTAAGACAGAGGGAGAAAAAGCAATAATCTCCAATTTAGTAATGTATGCACATAGACTAAAATGCATTGCAAAGTCTGAATGATGTCATTGAATCAGATGCATTCAATGACATTGCATTGATTGTCCAAAGATTACAACACTCCCTATTTCAGTTGCAATTAGTTACATCACATTTTCTAATCAATTAAACCAGCCTTGGGCTGCAGGGCTTTACTGAACGCCACTGAGACACCCACACCAGATTAGATTAACCTCTGCTCTGCATCTTTCTCTCTTCCCCTTTTCCATGACCATTTTACTCCCTCTACCTCTCCATTTATTTTCCCTTTTCCATTCCTCTCTCACTCCAAGTTATTCATTCCATACACTAAGCCAAAAATAATGTCCAGAAATTGTAACCTGGGCCAAAGGCTTGGACTATTTTTCAGGATAGTAAATAATGGGATTTATCCACTACTTCTAACTCGGGTATAAATGTGTCCATAGACATTTTCCCTGAATACCAGGATGTATGGCTCAAGGGGGAGACCCCATCAGCTGTGCCATTATCCAAATATGGGACCGTATACGCAAACCAGTTTTTATCCACCACATTCCTTTGGAACTGTAGCCTACGTCACATAGGGCGTGGCATCCCTGTGTTTCAGCCCGCCCTCACGCTCTCCACAACTCCCGAGCCGTCAACTGACAGTTACAATCACCGCCTTCATCCGACTGAGACCCCCCCATCCCCGACGTTTGTCTAGTTTTTCTTGAAGAGGTGACTTCTCCTTCTATCAATCACGAGGAAATTATCTACGCACGTCAAATAATTTCACTATACAGCCTGTAAATCTTGAAACAAAAAACGTCAAAGTTTTCCCAGTGCATTCCCAGGCCTCCTGTTCGAACAGGCGGCCTCACAAAGGATTTTGTCAACGTTCGGGAATTCCGCTTTTCATTCCTTTTTTTAGAACAGAATAAAACCCGCCCCTTTCTCATTTGTCAACACAAAGGGAATTTGACAACACTGTAAAAGGACCGCCCACTATGCCCAAATAAGGGCCATTTGCCCATACACGGCAAACAATCGATTCGAGTGTAACCTTTTCCCTTCCTTATCCCGTTCATATGGTACGTTGACTTCCGCCGTCGATGTTAAAGCACTGCTATCATGGCGGAGCGCGTTCAGCAGCCCCCAGCCAAACGGCTCTGCTGTAGACCAGGTTATAATACGAATTGTAGACAGGGACAACGTGCCGGGGGTACATTATGTGGCGGTTCGGGTGTGATCCAAGGCGGGTCGAGCAAAACCCACAGCCCGGAGTCTCTGTTGGACATCTCGGCCCGGAAAGTGGCCGAGAAGTGGCCGTTTCAGCGGGTAGAGGAGCGCTTTGAACGGATTCCGGAGCCTGTACAGAGACGGATCGTTTACTGGTCTTTCCCCAGGAGTGAGCGAGAGATCTGCATGTATTCTTCGTTCAATACAGGGGGAGAGGAGAGTGGAACTAGCGGGGAAAATAGTGATGAGACGCGGCTGCCTTTCAGACGAGGCATCGCTCTTTTGGAAAGCGGCTGTGTGGACAACGTATTGCAAGTCGGTGAGTGGATGATTCCAGGCGATTTAAAAATAACGTTATGTTGTATTTGTTGACTTTTTACGCTCAACACTCGAATACTAAAGAACCAAATTG
Organism: Esox niger; assembly: GCA_016801105.1. NCBI lineage: Eukaryota > Metazoa > Chordata > Actinopteri > Esociformes > Esocidae > Esox > Esox niger. The sequence goes on from JACXGJ010004706.1 coordinate 41,554, forward strand.
ATTGAAATATATAAAAAAGAACAGAAAATGTAAAAGGGAAGTGAAATAGGTTTGAACAAAGGCATGGTGGAATGAGGCGACAAAGGGGGCTTTTAAATTGCGGAGCTGCGTTGGCGAAATGTGTTGGCTACACGAGGCTCTTTCTAATATAGAAATTATACCACTCTGTATAAATAGCTATTACAATAAACCTTTCATTATTTGTTATATAACTGTAACCTACTTATACAGTTCGCATATAAGTGTGCTTTACGTTTTTTTGTTGCTTGGGTTGAAAAATAACCATTACGGAAGTAGTGGTTTAATTTATAAACGTTCCCATACATGCTTGTTTGCTTGCTCGTCTTTAAACATTTATCAAGATCACTTGCATTCTGACAGTTTCGAATAGTATTTCGATATTTTGAACAGAAAGGGCGATGTTTTTCTGAGCGCCGAGTGTGTCGAAAATAGTGGTTCAGGGCTGAGCTTGTCGACTGTTTATTTTCCGAAGTGAAAGGCATGGGGGAGGTTTTCTGGCTCAGCCGGCTGGAACATTATGCTCTCATCTTAATTAGCAGTTCTTTCGACATATATGACTACATTATTTCCTTACTATAAATATATTTAGTAAAACACTATTCTATCGTGCAATCACAGCATTTTCTGTTTACGTGTCTGAGAAATTGCATTATTTCTTGTTTGGGAGCACAGCTTTGACTAAGAATCGTATTTACCCAGTGCGCATATCAAACAGCCGTGAGCCATTCCCATTGAAAACCGTGGTACTTTGTTCCCATTTTCATGTTCATTTGTTTCTTTTCAGCTTTCTGTCACCCTCCAAAAGGACGGCTAACAAAAGCGCCTTTTAATTTCTTTTCACTGCTTGTTAAATAGAAGATTTGGGAAAGGGGTGGGAGGAATAGCGATTTAAAGCCACAGAGACTATTTTTAAATGGACCCTGATTTGCACCAATTTTCAGCTAATTGGGTCAAGTGGGCTTCTTTTACCTTTCTTTCACTAAATGTTCCGACGCCAGGAAATGACTGACACACTTATTTGTAATATTTCTTAATATCCTTAACAAAATGCAGCCTTATGTACTCGAAAGCTCGGCCACGTCTTCTACCCTCTATTTACCATGAGCTACCGGTTGGTCTTCCCCCGTATTCCAACTCTTATCACCTTAGTGGCTAGTTCATTTGCCCCCTCCCCCCTTGAAAAAGCGTTAAGGGTTCTAATCCCATTACTCTGCCTAGTTAATCTGAATTGTAATGCAATCTGCGAACGTAATTTTCTGCATGGCATCCATCGCTCTCTGTCCCCTCCTCCCTCTGAACGCAGCGGCTCGATCGGCTGGGCTTTGTGCCCTAGCCACAGTGCCAACAGAGCTCCAGGCTGCTGACTATATAACACATTATGCTATAGGGACAGCCAAGCCTGGGTCTATGTCTGGCCTATAGGCAGAACAAAGCTATGTCCTCTAGTCTCTGCTCCTAGTGGGGAAAGAACGAAAACAAATGCTTCCTCCTTAGATCAATAGGCTCTCCTCATTTTCCCCACTCTGTGCTGCGGAATGCAGCCTGTTGTTTTTTTCCCCTGGCAAAAATGAGCATGCCTCTCTCCCGTGCGTGTATGTGAGTTTTAGCATGCAGAAGCGTGCACACCTTTCTCAATCTGCATGCTAGCAATGGGAAATGACAGCAGCTAACACACGGGGAGGCTTCTTGGCAGATTGCACCCCAGCCTGGAATTTACTGAAAATCCAGAGCCAAGAAGGGATAAATAAAAGATGCAATCTTCCCACACGGGCTGCCGCTAAGGAAGGAGAGGAGATGGAAGGGGAGAAGAAGAGAGGGGGGTCGCAGTGAACCGACCTGAGGGACAAGATCACTTACAGATCTACTTGGCAGACATACACACTACAAATCCTCTTTTTGCGGGAATTGCGCGCACACACTTTCTCTGGCGCTCTCTCAGTGTAACCTGTAAGAGACTTGTGGATTATCTGTCTTCTTAAGAAACCCCATTGTAGTTACATCATCAGACAAAATACTGACAAATGTTATTTTGGATGTGTGGGGGGGGGGGGGGAAAATAGTATATTTGAGATTTTGAGGTTTTTAATGTGTTGGCCAAGATGAGGTGGACCTTCTGATGACACAATTATAATATCTGTGTAATTGTATTGGCCCAGATCACTTGTCCATTATGAAATCTGGGTAAATGTTTGGGCACAGATCACATGTCCATTATAATATCTGGGTAATTGTATTGG
>JACXGJ010004707.1:0-25733 GCA_016801105.1 Esox niger
TGTGTGTGTGTGTGTGTGTGTGTGTGTGTGTGTGTGTGTGTGTGTGTGTGTGTGTGTGGGACCGTCCCCATGAGGCAGGGACTTGATTAGAGGGAATTAAATCAAGAGGGCCCCTGCCTGCCTCAGGTTAACCCACCCGTTCCTTCCACTTACCAGCACAGCCAAGGAGCATTCTGCACGCTTCCCTGAATTTACACAGACTACATACCACAAACTGCAGCCCATAATACAAACTACATATGATATACTGCACACTACATATGACATGCAACATACTACCCACGACGTATGACATTGAACATAGCACACACTACACACCAAGTACAACATAATAATGTCCTATATACTTTTATACTAATCCGAATTAACACCCTCTCCTTGCCTGGCTCATCCAGACAAGCAACCTGAATCATGTAAGACTTTTAGATGCTTGCTAAGTAATCCAGTCAAACACTACCCCCGCAATGGACAGGCATGCTGATAGGCTTAACAGAGCCGGAGCGTCAGAAGCCCAGTGACAGCTCTTGTTAGTGGAGAGGCTGACGAGCTTCATGAAAAAAGAAACAAGTTTCGTAGTTGTACTATGTTGAAATAGGCAGGAACATAATTGTATGTTAAGTTGTGTGTCAATGTTGGCAGTGTAGAGCGTGCGTGCGTACGTGCGTGTGTCCGTCCACAGAATGCCATGCATTGCAGAGGTGATGGATCCCGGGTTGCCATGTGTGATTTTTTTTTGGATGTAGTCTTACCGTTACTGCATTCATCTTAAGATGCCATTGAAGGGGGTCAACATCACTGCCCAGTAATATTAGAAATATGAAGTACTTAATCAGCAAATTCAGTTAAAAAAAAAGTGTTTTTTTATGAAAATTCTGTGTCAATTATGATATTTTACAACAATTTCACATGCGAACACGTTTAAAAATCCCCATGTGAATGTATGGTCATAACAACGGGCATGTGTAGAAGCTTGATAACATGAAACCGGCACACGTGGCTTAATGCGATCGGTTCCAAAAGCACTTATTTTCACATGATTATTAGTGTTTCCGCGATCGGTCTTCCTCCTGTCCAGGTCTTGCTGTCTTCTCTACTCAGTCTGAAAGGAATTCAGCTTCCGGTTAATGAGCTGCTACTCCTCCTCAGAAGTGCCAAAGCAAATGTCATGTCTTTTTTCATCCGGTTCAGCCTGCCGATTTTGTTTCTCACGTTGCTGTGAGCAACTGCAATGATTTTTCAGCTGTGAAAAAAGACCCCAAAAAATCTGAATGGCATTTGCATAATCTATGACCGCTAAGGTTAAATATTTGAATAATTGTCTCAACCCCCTTTAGTCCCTGAAACACTGCAAGGCGCTCATGCTGTCTGTGTAAAGCAGTGAACCGTGACATTTTAATTTTAATAAATACATAAATAATGATTTCTGCGTGGAGATCGGCATCACACCATGGAGATTATAAAATTAAAGGAAGAAACATTTATTTATTTATTTTTTAAAGCAAGCTTGAATTAAGTCACAAAAAGGTGAACAAACTGCCTTTTGGCAAAATACCTATGCCTTTAGTGACAAAATCAGTTAAATCTAAGATGTAATCAAACCTGTATATCTTATCAAAACACAGTATCTTCGTTTTACATATCATATAATTGACATTGATTGCTCTGAATTGCCTATACTAACCTAAATTAGCTACTGCCATAAATTATAACTACTCTTCCTGGAGTCCAGACAGCAGACTTGATGTAACAGTATTAAAGATCATTAATAAACAGCCACAGTACAAAATTACTTATATTTAAAAACAAAATTGCTATCTTTACCTTTACAGAGACAATTCATGTTTCATTAGATCTGTCCTGTTCTGCCCGTATTCTATTAACACTAATACATTGTGAAGTGTACCAATTTTTTGTTATTTTCTAAAACACTATCAAACACACAAGCAGACAGGACAATAGGTGTTCATGAAATATAGTTGGTGTATATCCTTCCATTGTTCAACTCACGAAAAGCTGAAAATACAAACAAAAGAAAGACGTTTCATGATCAGAAGACAAATGACAACAGAACAAAGATTTTTTTTTTTTTTCTTAACTGAATCATCTGTTTTGTCTGAGCGGTCTCTGAAATCTTAATATGGCCATCCTATCAGCATCACATAGTTTATCCAATACTCTACAATGTTTTACATTTTTAAGTTTGCAAAACCACCATGCCTATGATTATATCATGCATAGCCAGTCAGTCCGTACAAACATAAAATCCATTAAATGCACATTTACCCATTGGCTTTGTTACAGGCCCGGTTCTCCTGATCTTACCTCATTGGGTCTCAAGGCAAAATATAAGGGGTTATAGTACACCAACCTATAGAGTATTCTGGCTTAGATTATACTTATTAATGTCAAACCCCCAAAGGCTTTGAACGAAACACATAGTGTTGTATTTGATTACGACCGACCTGAAATGTAGCGCTACACTACTGTACTACTGAACGACAATAATCTGTTTCCATCCAGAAAGATTTAGGATAACAACTGTAGAGGCTAAATCAACAGAGAGTATCTGATTATCAATGACTATTCCCAGGAAGGCGAGGGGGGGCAGCTTGCTGGAGGCATCAGAGTCCGTGAGGACCTGAACGCCATCTGTCCCCCCCAGCGCCCGTGGCACGTCCATCCTCCTGCTACCCAGCCGGGTTGGCACATGGGGTCATGGAACATGTGCAGTGGGCATGGTCCTCCTGTCAGATACGGGCTGGCACACTGGGTAACTGCTTACCAATGTGGTCCAGAAAAACACATTTTCTGGGACGCCCCCCCCCCCAGACCATCCTAAATATATGATTTAGAAATCCAGTCTATCGTACCGCAGAATCACGGAACGGAAACGGGAGAGTCTATTTTCATATGGGCTTTGAGGATCAGAAAAGTAGACGTTAGCTGTAATCGAATTACTGTATCTATCGTAGCTGTGCTGGACATGTGGCCTAACCCACTGTATGCGTGCTCTCTAAATCTCTTTGCAGTGTAAATCTGGTCAGTACCAAGCAAGCTCAGTTGATCAGTAGTAGACAGCCTTTGATTCCTGGGGAGGCATTAGGGGCGTGAAACGAAAAAAGGAAAATAATTTATTTTTCTGTAAGTCTGCGTAGAACGGAATTCATGGAACCCAATTTGTGTGTGACAACATTGTCGCTGACTCTGTGAAGAGTTGATCCCTGCATGTCCTCTCTGAACCACTACGGAGTTTGACCTCAATAGGCGTGAAACCCAATGATGATGACAATAGGGGTTTATGATAGGAGATCTACTGTAGGTTTCCTGCACACGGTTTGGATTTGCAATAGTCTGATCGGTACTTTGACCTGCTTTCTCTCTCTCCCTATCTGGTTCTACCTCTCTGTCTCTCTTTACCCCCTCTCTATATCTCTTTCTCCCTCACTCCCCCTCGCAGATGGAATCAATGAACATTACTTGAGACAAACATTTGCTCTACAGCATGCAGTAATTTCTCATTAAGGCATATGAATGCTTTTATTGGTATAATGAAAAACTTCTAAAACATCTCTAATTGAACACACACAATGTACTCACATTCTAAAATATCCAAATGCTTTCAAAGCTTACAAAGCATAAATGCACAAAGCGCACACACACACACACACACACACAGTGGAATGTTCTGCTTGTTACCTCTACTATCTTAACCACGGTGTTTTCAACATACAGTATAACGTCGGCGTAAGGCCGTCACAAGGTGGATGTAGGCTTGGTGATTGTGGTGTTGGGATGCATGAAGTCCTTCCTGTGTCTTAAAGGTCACCCAAAGCAGTGAAACATGTCTTTATAGTATGAATGCACACATGCGTACGCTCATACAAAACAATCTAGATCCCTCACTTATAAGGAAGATTCTGATGGTTCAGTGGAACAGGCTGAGAAATGCGCGCACTGATTTATTTTACCAGTGTTTGTGTCTGTGGAATTACCCCGAAATACGTCCTAGCCCTCCCTCACTCTTCTTCTTAACTGCCAATGATCCTAAAAAGGTGTGACTGAACACAAGGTCACTGGGCGCTGGCTCGTTTTAAACGGGTTAGCGAGCGCTAGTTAATTTGTGGCGATTAGCTTAAGCCATGCACGCGGCGAGGAGCGGAAGGCGGACGGGGCCTCTTGACTGTTAGCGCCGTTTGACATCAGGATTAATTTGACCGGGGAGATTACGCCTACTGCCTCCCGCTCACAGACAAGCAGCGACTTTAAACCGCGATGCTGAATTGAGCTACTAATGGATGAATAGAGTTGGGGAAAGGAGAGAGGGAGAGAACTCCAGAATCTGTGCACTCGAGGAATTCATAGAATGAATGGAATGAGGTGTACATTACATTGAATTGATTTGATTTTTCTCTGTCTCGTTCTGTCTCACTCAGAACCCATAAGCCCATGAGGTATCAATGGAACCACTTCTATGTTTCTTTACTATTCACGACTTTCTTCGCCTGTCTCTTGCTTTATTTTTTCTTAAATCTCTTTTTCTGCTCCCCCCCTCCCATCTCTCTGTCTTTCACTCCCCCAACCCCCCATAAGTAAAGAGTCTCCACATGGGGTGGTGAAGAAGATGACTTTGGAAATGAATAATTCAAGTGATGAGCACTTCAGTGCCTACTTGTCTTGGTATGCTGCTGTTTATACCATGGATGTGCAGTGCCCTCTGCGACCTCTTCCCTGAAAGTAAGACTGCTTCGGGTGGATGCAACACTGATACACTTTATCTCACTGGATCACGATATTGACGGTGTTAACGTCTGCTAATCGAGTTGTCTCGGGCAGAACTGTACACATTGAATTGCATCCCGCCACTTTCAACAATTTCCATGCTGGTTTTATACAGGTCTTTTGTTTCCGACAAAAGTACGGATATCTATCTAATATATATTGCACACCGATCAGCCATAACATTATGACCACTGACATGTGAAGGGAATAACACTGATACACCCATAAGCCATAACATTATGACCACTGACAGGTGAAGGGAATAACACTGATACACCCATAAGCCATAACATTATGACCACTGACAGGTGAAGGGAATAACACTGATACACCCATAAGCCATAACATTATGACCACTGACAGGTGAAGTGAATAACACTGATACACCCATCAGCCATAACATTATGACCACTGACAGGTGAAGGGAATAACACTGATACACCAATCATCCATAACATTATGACCACTGACAGGTGAAGTGAATAACACTGATACACCCATCAGCCATGACATTATGACCACTGACAGGTGATGTGAATAACACTGATAATCTCGTTATCATGGCACCTGTCAGTGGGTGGGGATATATTAGACAGCAAGTGAACATGTGTTAGTTGATGTGTTAGCAGGTAAAATGGGCAAGTGTAAGGATCTGAGTGACTTTGACCAGGGCCATATTGTGATGGGTAGATGACTGGGTCAGAGCATCTCCAGAACTGCAGCCCTTGTGGGGTGTTCCCGGTCTGCACTGGTCAGTACCTAACAAAAGAGGTCCAATGAAGGAAACACAGTGAACCGGCCAAGGCTCATATGGGGAGTGAAGGCTGGCCGGATTGGTCCGATCCGACAGACAAGCTACTGTAGCTCAAATTGCTGTAAAGGTTCATGCTGGTACTGGTAGAAAGGTGTCAGAACACACAGTGCATTGCAGTTTGTTGAGTATGGGGCTGAGTAGCCGCAGACCAGTCAGGGTGCCCATGCTGACCCCTGCCGAAAGTTCCTAGAAACGGCACATGAGCATCAGAACTGGACCTTTGAGCAATGGAAGTAGGTGGCCTGGTCTGATGAGTCATGTTTTCTTTAACATCACGGATGGCCAGGTGCGTGTGTGTCGCTTACCTGGAGAACACATGGCACCAGGATGCACTATGGGAAGAAGGCAGCCAGCGGAGGCAGTGTGATGCTTTGGGCAATGTTCTGCTGGGAAACCTTGGGTCCTGCCATTCATGTGGATATTAGTTTGACACCTACCACCTACCTGAGCATTGTTGCAGACCATGTGCACCCTTTCATGACAACGGTATTCCCAGATGACACTGGCCTCTGTCAGCAGGATAATGCACCCTGTCACAAAGCAGAAATGGTTCAGGAATGGTTTGAGGAACACATTCAAGGTGTTGACTTGGCCTCTAAATTCCCCAGATCTCAATCCAAACAAGCATCTGTGGGATGTGCTGGACAAACAGGTCCGATCCATGCAGGACCCACCTCGTAACTTACAGGACTTAAAGAATCTGCTGCTAACATCTTGTTGTTGCCAGATACCACAGCACACCATCAGAGGAGCTGAGGTATATGAACACGGCTCATGTATGTGGACATGTAGCGCTGAAACCCCTGCGTTTATCCCATGGCTCATTGCCTTTCATGTTGAGTTGGTCTAGCGCTAACTAACCGTATGCAGAGAGGCTTGAGTTTAGTAGGCCGCTGACGCCGACTGTTGTGTAATCAGGGAGCGCCCAGCATGAATAAAATAATGCAGGCATCCTCCCAAGCCAGCCGAACGGGGGCTTTTTTGTCCAAAGCTAACTGGAGCAGGAGAATGGGGCTGTGCAGCCAGCTAGCCTGCGACTGTTATTTCTACAGGGGCTGAGGGCAGGAGCCACTAATGCTATGTGACAGTTCTGGAGCGAGGAGGAGGAGGGGTGGAGAGGAGGAGAGAGGTGGAGGCTGATGAGGAGAAGGGATGGAGAATGGGACAGGAGGAGAAGTGTTGGATAATGGGGGAGGTGGAAAAGAGATGGAGAACGGGGGGGAGGAAGATGTCAAAGAGCAGAGGACAGGAAAAAGCAGGGCTGGAGACAGGAAGAGGGTAGATGGATCAGGGGAAAAGATGTGGATCAGGGATGCTAAAGATGCTGTTCATTGTGAAGTTCCATAGACACGGCTATAAATCCTTCTGCCAAGAGGAGTCGGGGAATTCCTTCACCGTCCGGCGACAATCACATTTAGGGGGCAGAAACCAGACAGCAATATATCAGCGAAACTGAACATTTTTATAATGTTCCTATGTTTTACAGGTAAATGTTTAATGAAAACGCAACATCCAAAACACTTAGTCTACCGCTATGCATGCAAGTAGTACACTGACCTGTTTAAGACCTCTGCTTTATATGCATTTTACCACGAGCCAACCCCGAAAAATAAGTGTTACGACTTGAGTCGTTGGTTAGGGGCTGCTGATAGATTAACAGCATGCAGTCACTCACCAGTCACTCCCTGTTGCCTGTTCCCTATCCCTCCGCTCAGCAGGCAAAGTCAGGATCATCAAGATGTCAATACAAATCGGGTAAACCGCTAGCTAGCGACCTTGCATTTCTGCCGGACCGCGTAAGTGGAATGAACTTTATTTAGTTCTGTCATACAGTATTGCGACTATTTCTGGTAGATTCCATTATTCTCTCGTCTTTTCACTTGATGAAAAAGTTTGTTTTCATCACCTTTATTGAAAGTTATTATCTCAATGTAATTCACGAATGAAATAAATAAGTAAGTTGTTATGCCATGATAGAAAAAAATAAGTTATTAGGCATGAAATGAAATAGCTTTTGCAGACTTGCTAGCAATTGCTCAAATCTTATGAGTGTTCCAGTAAGTTACTGGTAAAGCCTATTACTAGCTATTACACTGTTAAAAGGTCCAGTGGCAAATGCCACTACAGTTGAGGATTTGTTCACAAGACACAAATCCTGTTTAAGACATAGACACAAGGCTGTACTGACCCTCGTTAAATGTACAGCATTGTGGTGAAGTAGTTACTGACCCAGCCATTCACGTGGGCGACCCGGGTTCAAATGTCGAGAGGGCAACACTTTCCATTGCAGGCCGGCTGAACAAGGCTTAGCTGGTTTCTTGTTTTTGGACGGCCCCGGCGTTTCTGGAAACGTCTTGACTAACCGGGTGCACGTCGTGGACGATGTTGGTCGCGCCGAGAGCTTGTGATTTACTTTGCAAAGGGCTATAATTGTTAGGTACACAATTAAATCAATATAGTCATTATGTTTTGGTCAGTGTGAAATGCTTAATTCTGACCATTGTTTTGTCTGAGCAGGCCCTAAAATCTTAACCTCAAAGCTCTGTTTATTTAGCCTAATGTTACTTTATTCTCCATTGTACAATGCCTTTGCTTCTTCAGTTCGATGTTAGGTTTTTGCCAAAACTTGCATTATTATTAATTTGTGGATAAACGGGCATCTAGACCTTGGTAGAGCTGAACTGAATTAAGGAGATTATAGTCTAGTTTTTCCATTGATCTTCAAGGTCTCAAACCAGGCTGGTGCTTCACCTAAAGCCTTTGGCTCTCTGTTCTATCATCACAGTCTATTAAGTATCATTCCTTTACCATAGTCCCTTTACCGTAAGCAGTCCCTTTACCGTAAGCAGTCCCTTTACCGTAAGCAGTCCCTTTACCGTAGGCAGTCCCTTTACCGTAGGCAGTCCCTTTACCGTAGGCAGTCCCTTTACCGTAGGCAGTCCCTTTACCGTAGTCTGTTGATAATAACAGTGTATTTTTATATCCATTATATGTGTAATGCTGGGTAACTTTGACCAGGGGATTTTTATCAAGCTACAGTCTTAGATGATCAAAGACAAGTACATCAAACAAATCACATCGATTCTAGTAGGAGGTTTAGCAGTGCAGTGGCGCTGTATCCCAAATATGGTCTGGGGGTCAATTGCTGCATTAAAACAGGCAGCCCATGTCTGATCTATCGCCACTAAATCCATCGTTTGACCAGTCATATCAGGTAACTAGGCTAGAGGTCAGAATTGGGCTGCCAGTGTTAACGAAGTCTACGTTCCCTGGAAATATCCACTTTTCATAGATACAGTCTAGCTTCAATGTTCTCCTGAAAGCGGTGTTGGAACTCAGGCGTTTCTTCTGTGCCTGCTACATTAGTTTAGTGATTTGTTAAGACGCACGCTGTTTATTTACGAAGAAACACACGCTGCATTATCCCTGACATCCACATGAACATACACTGACTTCTAGTATTCCAGTTTTTCTCCAACCATGATCACACACGCACACACACACACACACACACACACACACACACACACACACACACACACACGCAAACATGCAGAGACTAGCAGCAAGTCATACAGGAACAAGAGGGAGGAAAAACAGAGAGCAAAATAAAAACAAGCTGACTACACTGAGACTGTATTTTTTTCAGCTTTGCTCCCTCCCTGACAAGAGCTGACAGCATCCCTTGAAGTATAACTATGTTAAAGGGGAACAGAGCGCAAAGAAAATATGAGAGAGGTGAGAGAGAAATGGGAAGGGAGAGAGGGAGGGCAACAGACTGTTAGAAAGGAACATGCAGTATGAAAGAGGGAGAGAGGTGACAAAGAGAGGGGAAGAGATATGACGAAGAGAGAGGTATATGAAATATACAAGATATGACTGATATATTTGAGAGAGAAATATATATTAAAAAGAGATGTATGTGAAAGAGTGAGATATGGGAGAGTAGAGAGAGATATTTGAGATAGGAGAGGGATGTATGGGAGAGTAGAGAGAAGATAGAAAAATAATTCCAATCAGGATCTAATGAAAATACTCTGTTATAGAAGCAATTGCCCTCTATAGTCATTGTGTCTGTGGTCCATTTACTAACCAATAATTAACAACTGGAAAACCAAATTTACACTGTAGATTTTTTGTTATTATTCTCAGAGTACAATTCTAAACCCCAAACAATATTGGAGATCCAAAATAGGACTGTACCTAGAAACTATCAAAGGCTAGCACATTTAACAGCTCCAGAAAGGAAAGTGATTCTCAAGCTTTTCACAACAAACATAGAAAAAGAGATAATCACAAACAAGCTGGTATCTGGGCTGTGTTCACAAACCCAAAATGACCACACAGCTTCAGGACAGCAATACAGTTACCAAACCAAACCATTACAAAACAAAGACAGAACGATTTAATAAAAAAGCATATTGTTACTTGCTCTTAATTAACAGATTGTGACCATTATCGAAACACCTGACCAATGTGACAGACAAGTTTTTTGTTCATACTCGTAACTACTTGCTCAATTGTTGCCACCATAGTTATCTAATAATGTAGCATTTAAAAGGAATTTATCCACGTTTGGTATGTGATGTTAACACAGATTATTTTTAAAGGTATTGTTTTATTAGAGAGGCAGGGTTTAAAGACTATTTGTGTGAGGAGGAATAATAACACTTTGAGAGGGAGAGAGAGAGAGAGACAAAGAGAATTGTAAACACTGTTTGAAAGAAGAGCAGGGGTAAAACTGTTTTGCTTGAGAAAGAAGAAAAAGGTAAATACACTGCTCAAATAAATTAAGGGAACATGTTATCATCACAGTATAACACCAACTAAATGAAACTTCAGGGATATCATTCTGTCCAGTCAGGAAGCATAAGCGATTGTGAATCAACGTCACCTGTTGTGGAAAAAATGACAACAGATGCATTGGAGAAGCAACAGCAAGACAACTGACAATTGGCCACAGACACTCGCTCTCTCCTTAACTTTCCTGACTGATTCTTCTCTAGTCTTGCATTTTGCCAGTGTCCTTGTCACTACTGGAAGCATGAGGCGGTACCTGCAGCCTATTCAGGTTGCACAGGTAGTCCAGCTCCTCCACATTCATACATGCCATCACAAGAAGGTTTGCTGTGTGTCAAAAGCATGGAGGAGGTACCAGGAGACAGGCCGTTACATAAGGAGAACTGGACCGGGTCATAGAAAGGCATCAACCCAGCAGCCGGACCGGTATCTGCTCCTTTATGTGAGGAGGACCTGGAGGAGCATTGCCAGAGCCCTCCAAAATGACCTCCAGTGGGCTGCTGGTGTGCATGTTTCTGACCAAACTGTCAGAAACAGACTCTGAGGGTTTCATGAAGACCCGACGTCCTCTAGTAGAGCCTGCGTTCACAGTCCAGCACCGTACTGCTTAATTGGCATTCGCCAGAGAACACCAGATTTGGTAGGTCCACCATCGGCGCCCCGTTCTCACGGATGAGTGCAGGTTAACTGTCACTGAGCACATGTGAAAAGAGTCTGGAGATGCCGTGGTGAACGTTACGCAGCCTGCAACATCCTCCAGCATGACTGGTTTGGCGGTGGGTCAGTGATGGTCTGGGGAGGCTTGTCCTTGGCGGGTCGCACAGACCTCCACGTGCTAGCCAACGGTTCCCAGACTGCTAGTAGGTATCTGGATGAACTCCTCAGACCCATCGTCCGACCTTACACTGGTGCAGTGGGCCCTGGGTTCCTGGCCTCATGTGGCCAGAGTATGCAGGCAGTTCCAGGATGACGAAGGCATTGCTGCCATTGACTTGCCCTCACGTTCCCCAGACCTGAACCTCAGGCACGTTATGTTTCGGTGCATCAGACGCCGCCACGTAGCGCCACAGGACTGTCCAGGAGCTCACTGATGCTCAGGAGCCTGCCCAGACGTTGTCGGGAGTACATACAGGCACATAGGGGCTATCCACACTACTGAGTCACATTATGAGTTAGAACAGCCTGTGATTTCAATTGTTCACTTTGAATTTCAGTGTTTCAATCTAGTCCTTAATCGTGTTTACGTCATTTTGTTTTCAACGAATTACACAATGTGAAGTAAAGATTTTGTACATCGAGACCCGAAGTGTGGTTTAAATGTTCCCTTACCTTTTTTGGGCAGTGTACTTTTTGTCTGAGAGAGAAGTATAGGAAGATAAAGAAAATGTTTATGTGAGAGGGAGAGCGGTAAAGATGTTACTTGAGAAAGTGAAAGAAGTAGAAGGACACTGAATTGAAGAGATTGGTTATGACTGTATGGGGAGGAAGAAACAGTTAATATCTGAGATAAAGGCTATATGAGAAACATACAGATGATATATGAGGCAGAGAGAACATATGAGAAATAGAGTGACCATATGAAAGAGGGAGAGACAATATGAGCAAGACTGAGAAAAAGACGGGGGAAAAGAGAAATAGTAGAAGGAAAAAGCCTGTCTGTTCCCCACTTGACTGAGAAGCCTGTCATTATCATGTTGGTGTCGACTGGGTGTAGGGGAGGAAAAAAGCATACTTGGCAGAGAGTTTAAAAAAAATGAGATGAAGCAAAATGGCTGCCTCACCAAACCCCGGCCATAAATAAGACAGAGAGGGAAGAAAAGAGCCAGATGTGGAGAGAGAGGAAGAGGGGGAGGGTGGGATAGAGAACCCTCCCCAGGATGGAATGTCAGGGAGGGGAAGGGAGTTTGAGGGTGGTCCAGGGTGGGTGGAGAGGCAGGGTCCTCCACAGAACAAGACCTGGGTGTGCGTGGGTGTGTCTTCTACCTTGCGAACCAGGATCCTCTCTGTATTTTACACCCTAAGTCAAATGCAACAGAGCCTGTTGGACATCATGTTAACGGTTAGCTGTCATTAATTCCTGGAACGTGCTGGAATAAGACCGGAGAAAGGCAGCTGTCTCTGTCTCATGGACCAGGCAGGACGTAGCCGTTATGGACAGCCTGACTGCCGGAGGTTTGGATGCTTACAGTGTCCTCACAGTCAGAATATTGTAGTGAATGAATTTAAGAATTTTTTATTTTATTTTAGCAATTCAGCAAATATTCTTAACAAGGATCTTACAGGGTGCAAGGAGTATGATGTAATACTGTTGAGGAGCAAATCAGCATTCCACAGAAGAATGATCTGGCCAATCAGATGTCTGCTTAAATGAATATTTTAGAATTGGTTTCACCCCACATCGTTCCAATGCAGAAAAAAAAGGCTTTTTAACATACTTATTTACCAGGATTTGGAGGGAAAGGTATTTGGTAAAAATTGTATTAAAAGTAATTGTCAGATTTCTAGAAAATTGAAACACCTGAGCAGTTACTTTAAGTGTTTCACAACAATAACATTTCCCTTGTGTGTTTAAACACTGATCATACTATAGCTCTCCCTCTGAACATTTCCCTACAATCTCTCATGAGGAACTCTTCAGTCCAGAGAGACAGAACAAAAGACAGGGTTTGTGTCATAAGGAGAGAGAAGGTCAGGGCTCATGCCGTCGTCAGATGTAAGAGAACCATTGTAATCTGCATCTGAGGAGAATTTAGTACAGTACTCTCTCTCAGACACGGTACACTGCTTTAACCACCCCTTATGTCATCTTCCATTTCCCGGCATTCCCCTTTCCTAAGTGGACCCAATCATTTTATATATATAACCATTTCCAAAGAAGTTGGGACGCAATGTAAAATGCTAATAAAAACAGAATGCAATAATGTGCAAATCATTTATCCCAATATTTAATTGAAAATAGTACAAAGACAACAAATTATTGTTTTTGAAAAAATACATGCCCAATTTGAATTGAGGCCAGCAACACATTTAAAAAAAAGTTGGGATAGGGGCATCTTTACCACTGTGTTGCATCACCTCTTCTTTTAATAATACTCTGTAAGCATTTGGGAACTGAGGAGACCAATTGCTGTAGTTTTGAAACTGAAATGTATTCCAATTCTATCTTGTTATAATATATAATGCGCCAAATGTTTTCAATGGGCAACAGGTCTGGACTGCAGGCAGGCCAATTTAGCACCCTGACTTTTACTACGTAGCCATGCTGTTGTAATATGTGCAGAATGTGGTTTGGCTTTTTCTTGTTGAAATAAGAAAGGCCTTCCCTGAAAAATATGTTGTCTGGATGGCCGCATATGTTGCTCCAAAACCTGTGTAAATTGTAAAGCATTAATGGTGCCTTCACAGATGTGCAAGTCACCCATGTCATGTGCACTAATGCACCCCCATACCATCATGGAAGCTGGCTGTTGAACTGTGCTCAGATAAGAATCCGGATGGTTCCTCTCCTCCTTACTCTGGAGGACGTGGCATCCATGATTCCCCAAAATAATATCTCATTTTGATTTGTCAGACCACAGAACTGTTTTCCACTTTGCCAAATTAATCTTAAATGAGCTCAGACCCAGAATAGGTGGTGACGGTACTGGATCTAATTTACTTAAGGTTTCTTCTTTGCATGGTAGAGGTTTTACTTGCATTTGTGGATGCAGCGATGTACTGTGTTCACAGACAATGGTTTTTTCGGAAGTGTTCCTGAGCCCATTCAGTGATTTCCACAACAGAATCGTGTCTGTTTCTAATGCATTGCCGCCTGAGGCCCGAAGATCACGGCCATCCAACATTGGTTTTTGGCCTGGTCCCTTGCATACAGAGATTTCTCTGGGTCCTCTCAATCTTTTAATGACACTATGTACCGTATATGATATGATCCTAAAACTCTTTGCATTTTCATGTTGAGAAACGTTATTCTTAAATTATTGTACTATTTGCCCGTACATTTTCACTGAGTAGTGAACCCCTCCCCATCTTTACTTCTTAAAGACTCATCCACTCTGGAATGATATTTTAATACCAAATCATGTTACTGACCTGCTGCCAATTGACCTAATTAGTTGTGTGATATTCCAACCAGGTTTTATTTTTTTTAGCTTTACAGAACTTTTCCACCCTTCTGTTGCCTTTGTCACAACTTGTGTTGCTGGCATCAAACTCAAAGTGGGCATATATTTTTCAAGAAACAATAAAATGTCTCAGTATCAACATTTGATATGTTGTCTTTGTACTATTTTCTATTGAATATAACGTCAATAGAACCCTATAGAATTATTTTCTCGCTCTCACCTCCCTCTCCTCTTCACTCTCCTCTCTCCTCCCCTCTCCCTCTTCTCTCCTCTCTCTCCCTCCTCTCCTCTTCTCTCTCTTCCTGCTCCTGCCATCTCTCCTCCCTCTCTTCCCTCACCTCCTCTCTCTTCCCTCTCCTCTCTCTCAATCTCTTCGTATCTGTTTCTCCTCTGGGGGCGGCCCAGTGTGGTTCTCCTGCCGGCTCCACCCATTATTTTGCTAACGAAGGGAAAGGCCTCGTTCGTTATGCAAATTAGCTTCATGCAGTTAGCCCTCCGAGACAAATCCCCTTGAGGAGATAGTGTTAATTATGTAAAATAAAATATAAAAAACAAACAAAACGCACACAGAAAGAGCCCCCCCCCCCCCATCATATTATTAGACATGGCTTGATGTGACCTTGTGTGTCAGGGTGGAAGTAACTTGCCCTATTTCTCTCCTCTGCTCTTTTGATCAAGCCCCTACGACCAATGTGGTGTTTCAGCTTGATATTTTTTCATTGTGGACTAGCTTGCTGGCTGTATCTTTGGTTGGCTGGCTACCTGGCTCTCTTGCTGCCTCTCTTGCTGGCTACCTTGTTCTTTGGCTGGCTCTCTGGCTGGCTGCCTGGTTATCTTGCTGGCAGGCTGCCAAACAGGCTCTCTGGCTGGCTGGCCAGGCCAGTGACTGGCAACACTAGAGATTGTTGTAAGTGGGTGCCTGAGTTGGAAGATATGGGTCGCCCTCATGTGGTGAAATGGAAGCAGTGCATCTACACTGAGTGCCTGAAAGTGTGTGTTTGAGAGAAATATTGTGTGCACGTTTGGTTGCTTGAGAGACATGTAGAAGTTGAAAATCTTTTGTCTCACTATTTGGGTAGTCTTACTATCAACAAACCAAAATAATTAGGGCTATTGTTAATGTTATGGTTAATGTTAGGGCTATGGGGAAAGTTAGGGCTGTAGTTAATGTTAGGGCTGTAGTTAATGTTAGGGCTATGGTTAATGTTAGGGCTACGGTTAATGTTAGGGCTATGGTTACGTTAGGGCTATGGTTAATGGTATGGCTATGGTTAAGATTAGGGCTATGGTAAATGTTATGGTTACGGTTAGGGCTTTGGTTACGTTAGGGCTATGGTCAAGGTTAGAACATAGATGATATGTAACTGATTTCACAGGGTATACCTTCCTCTCCTACTGTCTAGCTCCTCATCCTTTCTCCACCCAACCCCCCAGCATTGACCCTCCTTGTCCCTCGCTTTTTCCTCGTCCCTCTCTTTTCCACCTGGGCAGGATAAAGAAATGACCACGCGTCGACGTTTAACCTCTTAAAAAATGTATGAAATCTGTGTGAAATAATTTAACAGCGACAGAGGGCAACCAAAGATACAGCCTCCCAGACCTGAGTTTCGAACATGTAGCAGACTGAATAATCACTGAATTATTCACAAGTGTTTCATTTTAGCCTTCTTTTCATGGTTTAACTGACATTGAAGTTTTGACTTTGCTGGGACAAATGGAATTTAGTTTTGTCAAAATGATCTAATATTTGATTGCAGCTGTATTTCAACATCATGCTATCTCGCCAGTACACCGAGCTGTAAATGAGGTCAGTCAGATGCATTACAGAGCATGTCTCCTTGTAATTTAACTTGTAAGCCAGGTCACCATTAGTACTGTAGAAAACAAATGAAAACTGGCCACATTTAAAATGCGCACTTTCCTCTAGATATGAGCATGCATCCCTTATATGGGGACAAAAACCTACTATACCTGTAATGAGTATACCGATATTATAACTGATTAAACACCGAGGGAGTCTTGACACGGTAACAACCTTTCCACTGTTTCTGTGTTACTCCATTTGCTCTCTTGCGTAGCTGAAGTGAAATCAACAACTTTACCCTGTCAACTAGATTCCTAATGTATTCATAAATTGCACATTACTCAGGTGACCGCTGCTATGTTTAGTATTCCAGGGCAGTTATGACGGAGAAGCTGTGTTTTAAATTAGGCACAAACGAGACGTTCAGAATGTTGGACATTCTACATCGGATACGCATCTACTCCCGCTAAAAGTCAGCTAATGCGCAGGTAGCTTACTTTTCTTGTTCCACAATCGGTCACAAAAACAACACCTGTAACAAAATGCTAAAGCTGAGCCTGCGCGTTGCGCCAAGAACACCGGTCAACGCCGTGTGTTTATATGACGCGGTCTTCTGTCAGTCCGCAGCGCGTCGACTGTGTAATGTGCATATCTCCTTTTCTGGTTGGCGCAAACAGGATAAGGACTTTAGATGCTTTATCTCTAGCAGAATACTCGAATAGTCACAGGACGTAGGTGTGCATGTAAACGCAGTGACCATCACCTGTTTCATGTTGTAAAATATAATTGAGTTCTTATTTACTAATTTGGTGATATCATATGTCTAAACAATAAGTGATTTTGTTATTGAAGAATGGATGTTTATGAATGCTATAAATATTTGTAGCTGAGTGTGATGTACTGAAGGCAAAATTTTCCACATACAGCTCTGGAAAAAATTAAGAGACTACTGCACATTTTTCTTTCCTTTCCAAAATTACTTTTCAGAGCTGTATATGTTTTTTCAGGCTGTTGTTTCATAATCAAGAATTTTATGCTCTTTTAAAGTCCTCAAAAAAATTTACACTTATGTTCACAGATTTTAAAGATACGTTTAGTTATCTTTTTTCATGCTCGGATTGCACAATCCAAAATACAACACATTATTCTTATTTTTGTGCTGCATTGCAATGTTCTGTTTTGCTTTTTATCTAGTTTTGTTGTGTGTTTTGTTACATTTGTAGAGGTGCTACTGTAATTCCTTGGATTTCTTTTCTCCTTACACAAATAATACTAGCATATTGTCTTAAGTTGGAAGTCAATTGATCTTAAAAGAAAATCCATAAATGTGTGCATTCATTATCAATGGACACACAAAGATTGACACACTTTCCATTTTTTCCTCCTCACCTCCCACAATGTCTTGGTCCAGAGGAAGACAGAACATGGCCAGGCATTTCGGGTAGCGTCTTATACCACTAAACAGGACAAAATCACACTTTGTCCACCCTCCACCCTCAGCTAAAATGCTGTGCTACGCTGAGTCATCCTAAACCCAGCCAGGATAAAATGGCCGACGGGGAAGCTCTGAGTGGACTGGCCCAAGCCACTGATGCAGGGTGTCCACGGGGTCGGGTACTCTATAGAGCTCTACTGTTGAAACTGTAAAAAAAAAATCGTTTTAAAGCCAGGTGCCCTGCTGCAAGGTGGTAAGAGGTAATGCTATTGGCTGTTACAACGGACATCTGTGCTAAATACCTGGCAGACGTCTTTAGGCATTGGTGCGCTGTAGGAACACCTAGCAATGTATGCCGCTGGAATTCTATTTCTACCCCCCCCCCTTGAAAACAGTGAAGATGAATGCTTTTCGTGTGATCCTCTTCCTCCACCCACATCCTCATCCTCCACCCACCTTCAACAGTCAGCCAGCCACTGTTAAGCTGCTGTGTGTTAGATGCCTCAGGCCGGAGGGTTATGTCAAAACCAATGAGGGTTGCCAGGTCTGATGAACGGGTTGCCAGATTAGATCCTGGTGAAGGGAAAGCGTGTGTGTTCTTTAACAGGAGTAGCGGCTGAAACCGCAGAACACAGATCAATGCGTTTGATCAGTTTCCCCCCTTAGGTCAGGTCACAAAAGGCAGGCACGGGCTGGGAGGGGGGGGTCGGAGGGGGGTCAGAGCGCCGCTGCAAACAAAGAGAAGCTGTGAGGGCGAGCGATCGATCTGCCCCCGGCTGTGCCACGGTAAACATGTGAACACCAACACCCGCAGGCTTGTGTGAACACACACTAAGTGTTCAGTGTGCCCACACACACAGGGTAAATTGGTTTCTATGCAGTTATTTGTGGTTAGATTTCAGAAAAACATTAATAATGATCGCCTGAGGATGAATTCCAAGATGATGGGATGGATCAGGTGGTTCCCACTTTGAGATGTGTTTTGGGGTTTCTCTCTGACAATGTATACAGGTCAAATCCTCCTCAGGAAGAGTAGTAAATCATAACACAATTAAGATCATGTCTGTTCACAATGTGATACTAAACCCGACTTCTGTAACTATCCGAGTTACAAAACACTCTTCATTTTAAAAGCTAAACCTATATTGGCAGCCATTCCATTTTTCTCTTTCCTTTTTTTGTTTTTGCAAGTTTTAACGTCAAAGTCGGGACAATGCTCTGTATTAACCATTACCATCACTTTCAAGGTCACTGTTCTGAATGGCGGGTCACGTTGTTCATCTTGGTTGGCCAGTGTGAGAAGGTCACCGGGTCAGGGGTCAAGTGTGGCCTGTGGGGCGTTGGCGCTGCTTTGTCTGTGACAGCCAATCACAGCTGGTGCGTACGCGATGCATTTACCAATACCATTTTAACACCACTTGTGCATAAAAAGATTGTATTTAATTAATATTGAATATATTAATACCTGTGGTAGTGTGTTAGCGTGTCCTGTCGCTATATGTGTCCTACATTAATAGTATTGCAGCATGTTCAGTGGTTGTTATGTACGTCCGACTGGGATTCTACAGTGCGTGCTCCTGTGTAGAGGATGTTGTAAAGAGGATATGTTTTGTTGGAACTTCAACCAGTGACGTGACTGAGCTTTGATGACGTGAAGGGAGTCAATACTACTTATGTGCCCAATATACCTACATTGTGCTTCAAGGTCGTTGTGAATGTCTGTTTAAATCACAAGTGATCGGTATTCTAAATGTCCCTTTGACTCAACACTGCAGAGGAAACAAGTTATTTTTACACTGCTATCTTTTCTCATCTAACCTTTACCTCTGTCTTGTAGAAAATCTGATTTGACTCTGTTGACAGTGAAAGTTGTGGAGGAAGAGCCAACCCAATGACTTCCTGTTTGTTAATCAGACGCCTCGGCTATTGAGACTACAGCTCGTTAATCTGTTACCGCGGCAACACATGGTGGGGGTCGTCATTGGCGTTTGTGATTAATTAAAAATGAGTTAATTAAGGTCAGGCGGTCCGCAAGTATAACAACACAGAGCGCCCGCGCTAATCTAGCCTCCCACTGAGGGTTCGCCACTGTACACTGACACACACACACACACACACACACACACGGGACGAAAAGATAATGTGAATCTCGAAAACCCATTTGATCCTTTAGCACATTGATGACAAAGAACTTGAGGGAAATTAGGGGATCAAGTCCCAAAATCTGTTTGTTACAGTGAGGGCTCATTGGAACTACAGTATATACTTTATGTGGCTTTTGATGTTCTGTGACACTCACATTGATTGATTGTTTTGACTTTGCATAGAGACTTTTCCAGATGTATGTATGGTTGTGTTTAACGGTAAGACTAGATTTGTCAGATGTATTAACGGTTGGGTTTAACGGTAAGACTGTAGGTTTTTCTAGATATACATGTATGTACGGTTGTGTTTAACGGTAAGACTAGTTTTGTCAGATGTATTTATGGTGGTGTTTAACGGTAAGACTAGATTTTTCCAGATGTATTTACGGTTGTGTTTAATGGTAAGACTAGATTTTTCCAGATGTATTTACTGTTGTGTTTAATGGTAAGACTGTAAGTTTTTCCAGATGTGTAAGACTGTAGGGGCCTTGAATGACATCCTCTGGACAGGAATACATTTGTGGTTTATTTAACATATTTTCATTAACACTGAAATATGTATGATTTTTTTATTGCTTTAATGCAATAAAATATGCAATAAAGCTGAAAGTTTAGTCAGGTATATTTTTGTGTTGGCTAGTAGCTATTCCTAAACGATGGTCTCAAAATTACCATGAACACAAACTGGGTGTTGAGACATACAAATAGTATCCACAAAGTATCCTGACTTTTTACAACTATCCTTTTAAGAAATGGAGCCTGAAACTATCCATATCATTGTCGTGGATTCTTGGACTTCCTTTTTTACCCACCCTTTGGTCTGGATGGGTACAAAGTGACATAATTATCAAACTATCAGTAGAATCAATAGGTTTTAAACCAAATTCCAAGGTTGAATGCAAGTGGTTTGGATGATATGGGGCCCATATCAGCACATACAAGATATAGTATAACGTTTTTAGGGGACTGTTTTGTCTCAACAATGCCACTTTTACAATCGAGTCCCTTCAATGGACAAAAACCTGCCCCTCCCCCTTGAAGAATAAAATACCATCTCTGACTTAGGGGTTAAGTTTAGGTTGTTATTTACAATTGGGTTTAGCATTAGGTTCAGGCATTAGGGGTTAGGCTTTAGCAATTGGATTTAGGTTACGTTTAGACCATAAAGGATAGGTTATTGAGGATAGGTTCAAGGGTAGGGAAAAACTGGAATGGGGACAGAACGACTGCATGCGTGTGTGTGTGTGTGCGTGCGTGTGTGATGACAGTAAATAGTTATGACAGTCTTTGTAAACTCCCATTGCCGTTTCACGCTGTTGATTGGCCAAATGTTGTCAGGAATACATCGTCTTCTGAGCCATCATTACGTTTAACCAAAAAGCTGTTAACACCTCATCATTGACTGGTGATGACTGTTTTTGAGTGTCTGCTAATGACCCGATGTGTTGATTATGGATGTGCTGATTGTTAGCTACTGGTTTAGCTTAAAAGCACAAACAAACAAACACACACACACACTCACCTACACACACACTGTATTTCTAGGCCCTTCAATGAAGGTGAAAAGGAGAGGGAGGCATTGAAACAGGGTGTGGAGGGAGGAGCCAGGGGGGAGGGGAAGGGGAATTTGGGTGGACGGGGGGCATTGTTTGAGAAAATAGAGCTATCAGTTCCCCTCAGATAACCAACCCCTCCTTACTAACACATTCACACACACACACACACACACACACACACACACACACACACACACACACACACACGCGCACGCACACACACACACACACACACACACACACACAAAATGAATTCTGGAGCTTTGGCCCAAGCCGTGACCCCAGGGGGGGCTTGAGTCCACTAGGTCACATGACCAACTGGCCTGTAAACCCCCCCCCCTCCCCACCCTCCTTTGGGGGGGCTGGCCCAGCAGCACGGAGGCCAGGGGTGAGAAAGCCACAAGCCTCAGAGGACTGGTCAGAGCAGGACAGAGAGAGGGAAAGAGACCGGAGGAGGACAGAGGAAGTGGAAACCCAGAGAGGAGTCATGAAGCTGAATGTGCCAATCTGGATGCCGTGCCAATAGTATTGCAGTGGATTGATGTAGAGAATATACAGACCCATTTTACGCCGCCATACCAGTGTGGAAGCAGACCAGGAGACCCGCTGGTAGATCAGAACCAGTATGAAATGGATACATGGGAAGGTAAGCGTGTGCGTTGGGGTGTGTGTGTGTACAGTGTGTGTTGTAGGAGCAGCGATTGAGGGAGGGGTTAGATTTGTTGTGTAATCTACCACCTCCCTTAACCTTCCCTTCCGCATACGCATTGGGACCACAGTTCATTGAAACAGTAATGATTTGGGTGGTGTTGTGTTTGGAGTTGATACCACGGATGATTCTATCTTGTCTTCCAGTGAACTTTGATCAAAATGTTTAAACAATGGACCTATTGTCTGTGGGGAAATGGTGATTGGTTACTAGTGAACTGAAGATTCAAACCCAATTCTTGGTTGAAGTATGGTCATTTTGACATCCCTATGAGTTTCGGATAATAATGTAAAACCTATTTGTTAGCGTTCTGGTAGCTTCCACAGTAGTATTACCTTGTGTTCAGCAGTAAGTTAGGAGAAGAGAAGCTGTCAAAGATGGCTGTCAGAAGATGTCCAAATGGTAGTGAGATTTTCAGCTGAACTAATCAAACGTTGGTTGGCTCAGAGTGGTGGAGACAGTAATTATTTGCTTACATGATTGAATGCACAGCCATCCTAGCGTGCGCACGTTTCATTTTTTGTGTGTGTTTGCATGTGTGAGAGAGACTGAGAGAGAGTGGATGGAAGAATACCGAACGGGGGGGTTTATTTGCGGCCTGTGTCTGTGGAACCCATCTGGAAAAGGTTTTTGCGCAGGCAACATAAGCACTGTTTATGTGGTTGAAGTGTGTGTGTGTGTGTGTGTGTGTGTGTGTGTGTGTGTGTGCGTGCGTGCGTGCGTGCGTGCGTGCGTGCGTGCGTGCGTGCGTGCGTGCGTGCGTGCGTGCGTGCGTGCGTGCGTGCGTGCGTGCGTGCGTGCGTGCGTGCGTGCGCGAGTCGGTAACACAGGGTCATTCTGGCACCACGGAGCAGTGTAAAATCCCTTGGGTCTTTTTGGGGGACTCACAGCTGGACCAGACTCTCTGTACCCTCCCCTGTACCCTGTTTCATCATCAGTCATGCCTCCCCGCCTAGCTGGTAGCGTCCCAAACCAGGGTGCGGGCCGGCTTGTCCCCGGACCCACCATGGAAAGTCGTTGGGTCAAACATCGGTTCTTAGTACCGACTTGTTCTAGGTGGTTCTGTATGAGTGCTCTGTCTGGTTGGTTTTACCCCAAAATAAAATGACAAACACCTCTGTTGATCTTAACGCACTCCGCAACTCGAGACGCTAAATTACTTATAGCTTATTTCCTATTGATTGTTTTGAAATCCAATGTTAGCAAGCTTTCCGCATTGCTGCCGATCCAGAGTTTAGAACGCTGCTACCATCGTAGCATGTTCGCTAAACCAAACCTTATTCCTAACCTTCACCTTATTATCCAAACCTAGAATTTTAATTTATGCTAACCTGCTGCTACATGAATTAGCCTTTTCATGTCGTCTTAGTGCTCCTATTCTTCAATGTCAGTGCTCCAAATCCGCCATATTAATGAAGCTTAACAGCCTGGTAGTTACCCTAACCTTCCCAGCTAGCTAAGTAAAACTGCTACAAGATGGCAGGTAGCAGCTACACCAACTACCGCATGACACACCCATTTTCAGGGACGATTCATCTGTGCAATCACCTGCAAGATGAGAGCAGTGTCGAGCGTGGGCTTCCGACTATAGTCTTGTTTTGGTGTTAACGCGTATTAGCCTACATTTGTAGAGGTGATGAGAAAATAATTGTCGTTTATTGTCTCATTGTCACTCCGTGTAGATTACTTTTTACTGCAGATCTTTAATCTACCGCACACTGTTCTTAATGGGAAGCACCTTGAGACAATGACTGACCAAAAATTGCTTCGTGCACACAGTTTATTTATTTATTCAGTTGAATGATATCTTTCCTGGTAACGTCCAATTATGTTACATTGCAGAGGAGTTGTAGCTGAATGGCTTTGCTGTGACTGTCTGTTTGGATCACTGTGTTTTTGCATTCATTTGGATGCACAAAGCAGTAGTTAGCATGTTGACGTAAGTTATTTCTGTTTTTACACCTCTGAATAATTGTCCAACATTTCTCTATTTATTAATGAATCTGTCAGTGTGTCTGCTGTCTTTGTGTTCTGTTAGTGCACGACACATTATTGCACATTAACGAATATGTCTATTTTGGGTTGGTCTTCGTTTTGCTCCACTGCACTGTGGGGATGCATGGACCTGCTATATAACCATATGCCACCATTAAGGCTTCCATTTGATCCATCAGTCAGTCCATGCATTTATTAAACAACTTCCACTCCTTTCACACGTGCCTGTCAAAGGGAAGTTTGTTGTCTCCCTGTGTCTCTGTCGGTGACAGTCCTGTCCCAGATTCCTTTTCCAAGAGGGGCTAGCGTTTACAGGAGCTGCCAGCCCTTGGGCTATTTCAAACAGAGAGTGAATGTAAGCAGAATTAAAATGCGCCACGGTGTAGCCATAGAAACAGAATCTTGATCCTATTTTTATGTGGGTAGCTGTATGACAGGAGATGCTATTCTATTTCCTTTCTTGTCTTTCTCTTCCTTTCTATTTCCATCTCTAAGTTTTGCAGCATCTCTGTTGGTCTCAGTGACTCTATATGTTTTCTCTCTCAAGTCTCAAGACTACCTTTCTCATTTAAAGAAATCAATGAACAGGACTACCTTCCTGGCCGCAGCTTGCGTGAGCTGTCTTTTGTCTTTGTGGATAGGAGGGTTAATTCAATGTAGTCTTTCATCTCCGGGGGGCATGGAAAGGCTGTGAGGGGGAGGGGAGGGGGAGGGTTGACTGTGGCTCTGTAAAGGTTTTTTTTTTTGTATGGGTGGGGGGGGGGTAATTAGGCTTGTGTGAAGATCAATAGCAGAGAGATGGGGGTCGGGGTGAGGTACAGTAAATTGGAATGAGAGAATGTTACTAAATTTAGGCTGTGGTAGAATGTGATGTATATATGTTGATTTAGCAGTTGTGGAGATATTGTTATTATTTAGCGACCCACGTGTTTGTGTAGACCAAACACGTGCACGCGCACACACACACACACACACACACAAATCCAATCTCCCCCGACCACCAACACCCAACCTTCTTCAAACGCACACAGCATCTGTCAACATGATGAGACAAAGGACTTGTTTTGGTTGGAATCCTGACTCATCAGTTAGCCCACTGAACAGACAGTAGCACGAATATCAGGGAATCATCCCATTGTCTTTGTCCATTGAAAACCAATGGAGCAGTAGCCTTCACACAGCTACCAGACTGGAGTTCACCGGATCTCATTTCTCCTTTAGTTCTGACGGGCCTGATTTGACACTTCTAGTCATTCATAGTATTCTGCTTGAGTCCTATCAACCATCGACCAAAAGGTTTGGCGAACGTTAGAATGGAAGCTGATTGTTGAAAACAATATGTACATATATTAGCACCTCTATCCTGGTAATCTCTTGCTTTGGCATAATCATTCAGACAAGTTATTGGTTTCAGTTGTTAAACAGTAACAAAAAGCTGGGCCGGTGCTAAGCCTGTAGCGGTAGCAATATTCAACTGGAAATGTCTTGCTTTGGCATTATCACATACCTCCACTTTGACTTGTCAAGTATTGACCAAATGGCAGAACCTGGAGTCTCAGTGACACCCAGTGCCCCA
>JACXGJ010004707.1:25833-43462 GCA_016801105.1 Esox niger
ATATATATATATATATATATATATATATATATATATATATATATATATATATATATATATATATATATATATATATATATATATATATATATATTTTAAAAAACACGTCTCTATTCACACAGATAATCTAATGAACCACTTGGCAGCTGACCTGTTGCTAATAACAATAACGAGTATGAGGATAATGTGAGCTCTGTGTTCTTCCCAGGGGGTCTGGGGGGTTAAGTTCTGCTCCAGTATAAGGTCGGGGGGTGTCTTTGTTTGAGTATGAGCTGAGAGCCAGGCATACACCAGGAGGATTAAAAGAGAAAAGATGGAGGGGAGAAAGACAGACAGACAAGGCATGACAGGGATGGAGCAGGCTGATGATGAAGATGTCTTGTGTGAAAATGCTTTTATCGCAACCAATTAATTAATACATTAGACATTGTGCACTGGGTTTAGTCGTCTATAAGAAATCTACGTTGCTTAAAAAAATGTATGTTGTCTTTCACAATATCCCCCCACTGCTCGTATGGACGATGCAAAAGGCACTGTTAGCCAATAGGCTTTCATATATGGATTCATTTGTTGAACACTGTGGTATTCTGGTAGTTCGCCTTGGACGTTTCTGTGAAATCAATCCCTTCATGAGAGGGAGAATCTTTTCCAAAACCAGAATGAAAAAAGTTCTGATTGTGGGACAGCGAGGCAAGAGCGAGAGAAGTGCAGAGTGTTAGGAAAAGACTGCGACAATGAGAGTAATAGAGTAGAGAGGGGCTTGGTTTATTAAAAGAGGAACCTGTCCTGTTGAGACCCCTTTAAAATGCCTGAGTTGCATTTCCTGATTGCTTTAAGGTTTGGAATGGCAGCGAAGCTGACCCCGTCAGGAAAACAATGTGGCCTTTAACAGGGCTCTAGGGGTGGAGGGGGGGGGGGGGCGTAAAGGAGGGGCGGGTTGGTAACCGTAAAATGACCGTGGAGTTCAAGATGAGGTTGAGTGCTGGTCAGGGCATTGTGGTCTCCCCTCACACCCCAGTGAAGTGATTTAACACAGCTGTCACGAGACCTCCTGGTGACCTCTCTGGCAGAACCCCACAAACACACGGTGGCACACCGACACTGTCACCCGTGCACACAAACGCTCAGACTGAGCTGAAAAGAAACAAATGTAGAAATTCAACGCACAGACTCTCCCCCTCACCCAGACAAACCCTCACCCTCATTTTGACATGTAACGTCCCATAACGCAACACAAAGAAAAGCAACGAGGCTTGAATTCCTTCCTGCACAATATCAAAATTCCCCGGCTTTCCATAAATCCTAGTCGCAGGATTCCCAGATTATCCACCCCCGCCACCTTTCAACCCGAAATTCGGGTGGGAAATCGTACAGGAATCGTTCAGGATGAGTGACACGGAGCTCACGTTGGGTGGTTGTTGATTGTGCTGAGTTGACAGGAACTAAAGGCATCACTGGAATGTGGATCCGTGGCATCAAAGTAGCCAGTGAGTTTCAGGCGGCAACAACCCCCGATTGTCCAGAACGTTGACAACAACCCCCGATTGGTCAGAACGTTGACAACAACCCCCGAACGTCAGTCCTGCTTTTGCAGGCTCCTCTTACTGTTGACAGTGTAAAAATACTCAGACAATTGGCAACTCCTTATACCAAAAAATATGTGAGACATTTTGGCCAAGTGTGATCTAGTTATACGCTCCGCCAACCCACACGGGTTGGTATGGATTGACTCCGACTCCCCCCCCCTCCCTTTGACCCACCCAATTTCCCCCATTTTCCCTCTCTGGAGGTAGTGGGACTGTCGAAATCCTTAAAAAGTACATTCAATAAAATGTTTACTACAGAAATAATTTCACATTAAGATGAGAATTCAGAAGGGGGGGTGAACATACATTCTCATTTCAAAGAAGAATGAAAGAAATTCATGCCATAATGATGTAACTACCTAAAGATTTGTCCATCAAGAACAGAAGATTTCATTTCTATATTTAATTCTCAGTGGGGGGCGAGAGACCGACTAAAATGCCGATTCCGTTCCATCATGGGGGCCAGAGAAGAATGGCAAGTTACATTAAAATATGTGGATTAAATATGCACTTCAAACTTGCTGAGGAAATGTGTACTTGCGAGTTATAATGCATATTCATTTATAAATATGAATTTCTCATGTTGTGCTTTGTTAGCCCTGGTAAATGTCGCGGTGTAAAACAAATTTGTGTCATACAGTATAGACACCCCCCTCAGTCCTGCTACTCACCCCCCCACCCCCCAACTAAGGACCAAACCTAAACCCAGTCAATTTAAATGGTAATACCTATGGGGCTTTAAAAAAGCTCCCCACTCTTCACTCTCTTTTTAGCATATCTTTGAGAGGCTTTGCGGTCCATGTTCTCACCATACTAATAGCTTTTTGTACATGAACATAATGCCACTCTGGTGAGTCACTCACTCTCCAGCTTCATTCTCTTATATCCTCTTTCATTTCTCTCTGTCTCCTCTGTCTCTCCCTAGATTTTTTTCACTCTCATTCCGCTCATCTCCCTCTCTCATCCTTGCCGTCTCTAGCATTTAGAATAGTCCCTTTTTTATTTCTCTTTCATTCTGTCTCTTATTCTTCCTATTCACAAGGTCCCAATTACTATCTGAGGGAAGGGGGTAGAACTGAATGATAAATAGTGCCTTTGAAAGTATTCAGACTTAATTTATAATTGATAAAGAATTGGCAATCTACATACAGTACCACATAAATGTTTGCCAATATATTGAAAATAAAACATTGAAATACCTCATATATATACAATACCATTCAAAAGTTTGTGGTCACTTGGAAATGTCTTTATGTTCAAACGAGAAGCAATGGGAAAAGCAACAAGTGGACCCGGCACAGCCAGAAGATGACAGGTCACCCCTCCGAGCGTGGTTCCTATCTAGATTTCTTCCTAAATTTTTCTTAGCCACTGTGCTTCCACATTGTTGTTGCTTGCTCCTTGGGGTTTCAGGCTGGGTGTTTTGTAAAAGCAGTTTGTGACAACTGCTGATGTGAAAAGGGTTTTATGTATATACATTTAATTGATTGATTGATGTGATGGTCTGGGAGGCTTTAGTGGTAAAGTGGGAGATTTGAACGGGATTTTGAAGAGGGAAGGCTCCATTTTGCAATGCCATGCAATACACTGTGGACAGCAGCTTGACTGGATGGTACATAAGAAGTGCCCATCAAACCAATCCAACTTGTGGGAGGAGCTTAAGGAAGCATGGGGTGAAATTGCTTCAGATTACCTCAACAAACTGATAACTAGAATGCCAAAGGTCTGCAAGGCTCTAATTGCTTCAAATAGAGGATTCTTGAAGGACACTAATATTATATCAATTGAAACTCCTTATTTCTAACCTTGTCAATGACTATGTTTCCTATTCATTTTGCTCTGTTTCCTATTCAAACTAATTTCATGTATGTTTTCAAGGAAAACAAGGACTTTTCTAAGTGACCCCAAACATTTGAACGTTAGTGTGTGTATTCAGACTCTTTATGCAATACTTTGTGGAAGCCCCCTTTGGCAGCTTTTGAGTCTTCTTGGTGTGCCTCTCCCAGCACTGGATTTGCTCAGTTTCTCCCTTTCTTCCCTGTAGATCCTCTCGACCTCTCAGATTGAATGGGCTGCATCTGGTGCATTCTTTCTCAATGTGGCCAGTGGGTTCTTGGTCACCTTCCTGACCAAAGCACTTCCTGCCCGGTTACTTAGTTTACGACAGAGAGGCAGAGTACCAACTTCTATAATTTCACAATGATTGAAACAACTATGCTCCTGGGTACCTTTGATGTTAAATCATTTTGTATAACATTCTCCAAATCAAGCCTAGACACAATTGTTGGAGATATGCAGACATTTTTTGGAGTTCATGGCTTTCTCAGACATACACGGTTGAGTATGGGACCATTGTATAGATGTGTGCCTTTCTGAATCATATCGAATCAGTAGAAATTGCCACAGATGGACTCCAGAATTATTTCTAAAGACATCTCAAGGATGTTCAATTGACAAGAAGCATCTGAGCTCAGTTTGGAGTGTTATGGCAAAGGGTCTGAGTACTTATTACGTGTGATATCTCTGTTTTTATATTTTCAATACACTGGCCAAATTTCTAAACACGTGTTTTCACTTTGTTGTTATGGGGTGAAGTTTATAGACTGATGGCAGAACAATTGTCCCAACACAATGAAATGTGGAGAAAGTGAAGGGGCCTGTATATTTTCCAAAGCATCTGTAGTGGCTTTATAAATACAATGATATGTATATACATGATTCTATGGTATTTTGTGGTAAACGTTGCCCCTCTTCGCCCACTGGAAGCACCTATTGACGACATTTGACGGAGTCCCTGGACATTTGGATATTTGGTTGAACCAAATGCTAACTGGGGGAGCTTTGATCAGGAAGCTATATTCCAGGGTTAGGGGACTACAAAGTATCCTTGAACGTTCCTTTTGTGAGATAAAGGCCAGCAGCACAATAATAGATAAGCCAGAGATGACTAGAAACACATTTAAATTGCTTAGATTTTACATGTGGATGGTGACGATGCAGTGTCAGTTATGCTAGAGATGTATGGACAACGTGAGGTCACAGACAGGCAGTGTAACTGACAGAATGTACCCCACTGACGCTTGAAGGGATCTGGACGACAAGGAACCCCACAAAATCAAGAGGCTTTGATATATTCTCCAAGTGCTCCGGTGAGCGACTTCGGGAGAATTAGACAAAATCAGTACACAGCAGGAGTGCTGATACGATGAACGGCTAAATTAGGCGTGGGCCTTGGGCAGTGTAGGGCAGTTTTCAAGGAGCAGGTGTTCAGGGTGCCCTCCAGAAGGCTGGGGTTGGTCAAGCAGTTATAATCACCTGTGAATGCTTTCAGTCCTGCTGAAAAGGACGTTCGCTAAAGCGGACGAGGCTGACCGGGCAACCCTGGCGAAGCTGAAAGTGGCCATTCCAGCATAGCATTCACGACACTCACTCTTTATGCATGTGTGTGCTTGTACATTACATTAAATGTTGTGTGTGTCTTTCTGTGTGTGTGGATAGGTGTGCATGCTGTGTGTGTGTATGTATATATATATATATATATATATATATATATATATATATATATATATATATAGCAGCCGTGCCTCCGCAATACTGTGTATCTTTATGACCAATCATAGTCCCTGGTGGGGGGGGGCTAAGCAGAGCAGCTGAAGCACACACACACGCCCCTGTTATTTCCCCATGCATCCATCAACCTCAAGGCAGGGTAGCCATAACCATTGTCCTATTTTGCAGCTCATTGACATGAAAACAAGAAGCCTGGAACTACAGCTCCGGAAAAAAATTAAGGAAACACTGTACCTTTTTTCTTTCTTTTTCAAAGAAGTTGAAAAGGCAAGTTTTTAGTGAGGAACAGAAGCGTTGAATTTTAACCCTTCTGTTCCTCACTCAAAACCTTCCTTTTTGACTTTTTTGGAAAGGAAAGAGAAAGTTGCGGTGGTCTCTTCCTGTTTTCCAGAGCTGCATGTACATAGGGTGGCATGAATATTATATCATATCTCTCTCTCACTGGCAAACACACACCATCGGCGTCTATCAGTTTTTTTGGCAAGTGTCTCATTCTTTCTCTCTCTCTCCCTCTTTCATTCTCTCCTTCATTTTATTTTTTTAACACTTTGTGGCAGTCAGCCACAGCTTGAATCCCGGACTTCGTCGGACAGATTGTTTATCCTTTAGCAATTCGTAGGGGTGGTTTCCTGGACAAAGATGACGCCTAGCCCGAGACTGAAAATAAACCGGCTGTAGAATAGAGAAATTAAGATTTTTACACTGAGTTAGATTTTTGGCTTAATCTGTAACTGGGAAACTGAGGCAGTTACCCAGAGTGAGTTTGCTTACATACCTGCCTGCGCGTGTGCGTGTGCGTGCGCGTGCGTGTGTGCGCGCATATTTGCACATATGTGTGGGGGCTGGTGATGTGGTGGATTTTTGATGGAGCTAATTCTCCTGCCAGCTCGATCTGTCGGTGGAGAAGAAAGAGGCAAAAGGCCTGTGCTTAATTCCCAGGCTTGCTCTGAGGATTTAGACGATTGGGGAAGGTTGGGGGATTATGCCATTTAAGATTTTACAAGCTCTTCTATTTCCTTTTTCCCTGAGCTCCCCCTCTCATCCCCAAAGAGTGTGAACTGCTCCTCTTTGTGATTAAGATGTGTGCGACGCACGCGCGCGCGCACGCGCACACACTTATACACACGCACTTCAAAACATACTGCAGTTCACATAGCTCAGAGAGATCACAAATCTCTAATATAAGTACACAGAAGCTTGAAGCCAACTAACACACACTTTATCTATCACGTCTATTTCATCTTGGGCTCAAACAACGTATTCCCTCAACTCATCTGTCGTCCACTTGTACATACAGTACATCCAGAAATGGAAATCCACAGCTGGGTGTTACAGATAGCGACAGAAACAGCCAACATTATGCATTGCAGTGTTGAAGCGAATGGAGGAGGGTTCATACACCTGTGTTGCTACACTTGTGAGGTCTTTTTTGGGGATACAAAAATGCATTCCTGCTCAGTCCAATGTTAACCTGAAAATCCTAATACAAAATGTAACCCTAACCTTAAATCTTAACCCTGAACCTGCAGTAAACCTAACCCAAACCAAACCACAGAGAAGACTTGTGAGGAGCAGCCTAGTTCTTTCATGGTTTTTTTTCCTTGGGTTAGTATTCTTTTCCTCGCTAGCATAGTATCTGTACAAACACACATGTGTTTTCCTGGGTAGGGATTGCAGATGACGCACAGAAACTAAGTCATCCCCTCTTTAGCATAATGTAGGAGATTACCGAAACAACAAAAGGTGCTGAATAGGAAAAAAATGAACTTACAATGAAGTGGCATCAACTAATAAAAAAATAACAACACTTTCTTGCCGGTATCTGTAAATAGACCCAAACCAAAGCATGTGTGACGGTTCATCGTCTCCACAGCTGGATGTAGTAATTGCAGGGTGTTGTGTTTACTTCATCCTGTAACCAGAAAACCTGAGGCAAGATCTGGCAACCCTAATTGAGAAATGACTGGAATGTAACCCATCACAGAACAGTGTCATCAAAGGGTCATGTGGTTGCTTCCCTCTGATCACTGGATAAGGCGGACATGTCAAGAGATCAGTTTCTTCCGTACTGACGTGGTTTTGACCTGGTTGGAGGGACACCGGCTGGCACTGATGGAAACCAACAGCACTGCTGTTGGCACTGCCAGGGCACTGCATAATGCAAATAAGAAGTAAGGGTAGGGGGTTAAAGCTGTCAGGGAGCTTGTCTCAGTCGGTGGTCCCAGACGGATGGTAAAGACTTGTGTCAACAGGATACCGGTTACCGACAACTTATCTCTAGGCCAAGTATCACAGGGTGTCGAATTTGAAACTCTGAAGGGGTTGGTGTGCGTGTGGTGGAGGTGTTGGGGGATGGCAGCGTCTGTGACAGATGCACAATGACACACATACACTTATGGAAATAAGTTTGATACCCCTTCTGTGCAGAACCCTGGAGGTTTCTCCAAGGTAGCTGAAGTCGATCCGCAGTTGGTCGTGAGCAAACCTCCATTTCTTACGCGCTCTCGTCCATACCTTTCATCCCTGTGCCTCTGCTCATCCATGTCACCTTACTTTCACACAGAGAAAGCGCACATTGCATTTGTTCGC
This sequence comes from Esox niger, assembly GCA_016801105.1. Classification (NCBI taxonomy): domain Eukaryota; kingdom Metazoa; phylum Chordata; class Actinopteri; order Esociformes; family Esocidae; genus Esox; species Esox niger. Next base: position 33,579 of record JACXGJ010004707.1, read on the forward strand.
CATTTCCTCTCATTGGCTAACAGTCTGTCTCCTGTTTGCTCAGTGAGTGCGGCTACATGCTACTTAAGTGTGGGAATCACAGCTCCTTAGCTTTGGTGCGTGTTCATTAATAATGCCTTCCAACACCCATTTATGTGCACCATAAAACCAGATCAATGGTGAAACGCAAAATGGTTTCCATACCGTAAGACTTCTTGTACCGTAAAAAAGAGGAGGACTCTGTTAAAACCAAAGTGGCGAACTTGACAACAGTTTTTAATGTCAAAAATAACTCCTGCCTGTGTGAATAAAACTGGTCTTGTTTTCTCTGGACCAGCCTGGCGTCGTTTGGACTGCTCATACCATCTTTCTTTATCACGCCTCATATTTCCTGGCATTAGAACCCAGGTCCGTGGGCATGACGATATCGGATGCCAGGCACCATGGCAATCAAGCAGCTTCTTAGCCTGGTTCTGTCGGTGCGCTGGATATTCTGGTCAGCTGTGTTCACCCTATCTGACATGACAGCTCCTAGCGCTCGCAGCCATGCAGCTACTTAGGACTGACACAAAATGGCGTGCTTAAGAGGGAGAACAGGATGAGGACAAGTCTAATGTGGCAGGGACAGGAATAGGGATGTCCTAACTCTAATGAAAAGTAATGAGATAAAATAAACACATTTTTTAGCGTTTATTTTATTGTTTTGTTTCCGCTGCAGTAAGGAGGATCAAACAGATCATTTCTATAAACTCGTGTCTTGACTGGTTTTCATTATCACAGCCGTGCAAGTGAAATTATAGACACCAGGAGGGGCTTCTGGGGTCTCTAATGCTATATTCATGTACAGTTCAGTCCATAAACACAGTATTTGGGCAGTGACACTAGTTTTGTTGTTTTGGCTCTTTGCTCTGGCCGGATTTGAACCCAAATGAATGTGTCCTTCAAATGAATGTGTCCTTCAAATGAATGTGTCCTTCAAATGAATTTGTCCTTCAAATGAATTTGTCCTTCAAATGAATTTGTCCCTTCAAGTGAATGTGTCCTTCAAGTGAATGTCTCCTTCGAATGAATGTGTCCTTACACTAAATATGTGTCCTTGTACTGAATATGTGTCCTTGCACTGAATATGTGTCCTTGCACTGAATATGTGTCCTTGCACTGAATATGTGTCCTTGCACTGAATATGTGTCCTCGCACTGAATATGTGTCCTCGCACTGAATATGTGTCCTCGCACTGAATATGTGTCCTCGCACTGAATATGTGTCCTCGCACTGAATATGCACTGAATGTGTGTCCTTGCACTGAATATGCATTGCATGTGTGTCCTTGCACTGAATATGCACTGAATGTGTGTCTTTGCAATGAATGTGTGTCCTTGCACTGAATATGTGTCCTTGCACTGAATATGCACTGAATATGTGTCCTTGCACTGAATGAGTGTCTTTGCACTGAATGAGTGTCCTTGCACTGAATGAGTGTCCTTGCACTGAATATGCACTGAATGTGTGTCCTTGCACTGAATGTGTGTCCTTGCACTGAATGTGTGTCCTTGCACTGAATGTGTGTCCTTGCAATGAATATGCACTGAATGTGTGTCCTTGCACTGAATATGCACTGAATGTGTGTCCTTGCAATGAATATGCACTGAATGTGTGTCCTTGCACTGAATGTGTCCTGGCATTTGTCATCCACATCCACCTTCGGAGAACGATACGGAACTGTAAATAAATAAATGTTCTCACGTCCTCTCCATCCTTTTCCCACTTTCTTTTATGCATTCCCCCTTCCCCATCTCTTATCCCCCCTCAGATGACCAGGCTGACCCCCGCTCGTGCCTCATCTGCGGAGACCGCGCCACCGGCCTTCACTACGGCATCATCTCCTGCGAGGGCTGCAAGGGCTTCTTCAAGCGCAGCATCTGCAACAAGCGCGTGTACCGCTGCAGCCGCGACAAGAACTGCGAGATGTCGCGCAAGCAGCGAAACCGCTGCCAGTACTGCCGCCTGCTCAAGTGCCTGCAAATGGGCATGAATCGCAAAGGTAGGGCCGAGTCGGACGCGCTGGCACACCTGGTGCAGGGGGGGCCCTGTGCTGTGGTCATATTTCTACCCAGTCGCATCATTGGTTTGTTGCCAAGTGTGTTCTGTTCATGGTAATATGGTTACGGCCAGTGTGACATCACGGCAGTGTGTGTGTGTGTTTCTTAGTTCCCGTCAACACTGAAACATTGTGCTGTATAATTATAAGGCTGTTATTCAGCTGGAGTAAATACAGGGTTTTATTTGTGCGACAAGGACCTTTTCAGCTCCAGAAATTGACAAAAAAAATACAAATTTGAATCAGTTCTTGACTGTACTGCACATAAACGGCATAGATTAGATTCAACTTTGTCACTGAACAGTACGAGTACAGTATAAGGAAATGCAGTTAGCATCTAACAACAGTATAACAGTGAAAGGAGTTATGAGGAATCAAGTAGGAAAGAAAAGAAAGGAAGCACAGTTACAAGGAAGGGATTATAGGAAATGATGGTACATTTCTGACAGAGGGCAGCATGTGGGGGATTAGAGATGTGTTTCATGATCGGGTGAAAGCTGTGCAGACCCCTTTAGTAAGTTTCACCAGGAGCTCGGAATGTCCCCAAATACAGTTTCCAATGACACAGAGAAGGTCTAGTTTAACTTAAACGTATCTATAAACAAGACTGTTATTGATGAAGTAAGAAATTGATATATGTGAAAACAGTGTCATCTACAGTACATCCTCTTACACTGAAAGACTCACTTTACCACATATAGGTTTGATTTTGCTTTAGTGATAGCAGCATGCATTTTCAAACTAGCGACCTCTGCTGAGGTTATGCACGATTCATACAATGATCAATCTTTTCTTTCTTTTTATTGATTTATTTCTATAATCAATAATCAATCAATATATCTATTTATTTTTTATTTATGACAGTGACCGTCAAAGTAATAAAAATATTGCACAAGTGTTTCATAGGAGCCATATGTACAGTTTTTACTGTACTACTTAGCATAAATGACCAGAAGACTTCTGCAGTCAGTGTTTTAAGTTAATGTTTCAAATAAAATAAAAAATATATATATGCGTTTAAGAGTATAATATAGAGTGCCTGCATTTAAGATAGTCTGCATTTAACCCTTACCACTGGTCTGTCTAACAGCTTGCACGGACCTGTAACCTAGACCACTGTTTCCCAATCCTGGTCCTGGGGACCCAAAATGGTGCAAATTTTTGTTTTTGCATTAGCACGCACACACCTGATTTAAACGTTGTCCTACCACTTACACACTTGATTGGTGTAATTGACCTATCATCAAATCTTTAACTTCAATCAGGTGTGTGCGTGCCTAGGCAAAAAAGAAAACATGCACCATTTCGGGGCCCGAGGACCAGGATTGGGAAACACCGCTTTAGAGACAGAAATATCCCCTCAACCTAAACCACCCTGGACTGGCTAATACTGATCTGGTCTTGTTTGGTAAGGGATGAGGAGTAACAGACAAGTCGTGTTATTGTTTTAAATCAGTCTGGCAGGATTCCACACAGTGCCTATTTCATGCACATAACTACTAAACTATATGACTCCCAAGTCCAGCTGTAACCCAAACCACACTACATGGGCACTGAAAACACCCTTTACTGATCCCTAGGCAACAGCCCCAGTGCATGAGCCTGGAACACTTTCCATTGGAAGTTGGCCATAAGGGCGGGATTTGACTAATGCACGTCTTTTGTCATCATTTAATTTTAGCGAATGAAACTACTGCTGTTAAGTATGATCGAGTCAACATATTCTGAATGCATGAAGTTAGCCAACTGGCTGCATATAAGCGCAGAAAAAACACAATGTAACAGTATAATTTTAACTGTGGCTAATGTCTTTTTGGCTAACATGGAGAACAATATTGGCTGTGGAATTAGTAAGATATGTTTGATTTGGTTAGAGTATAAATTGTAAAAGTTATAGCAAATTCTTTCTATATATATTTTTGGTAGCACATAGTAGGGTAACATGGGGCAAAACACTCACATAAAACACAAAATGTCACCATACTTTTTTCAACATCTCTGGCTGCCACTAGTCTTGGGTGGCATATTATCCCCAGTTGCTGGAAAAAATTGCCATTTCCTAAAAAGTAAATTTTATTGAATACAAATCTGTAGCCATTTATTTTACTTTATAATCCATTAGCCTAAGCATAGCAGTCTTCGACATAAACAAAAATAAATGTTTAGTGATTTTTTTCTAAGTAAGCAGACATTGATCTTAAGGGGGCGTCTTGCCTCATGTTAACCTAATATAACCTTATATAACATCCACTGTAATGTGTTACGTATTCGCCTGAAACCACGTTGGAAGCAAGGGTCCACTAGACCTTCCGCGAATTTGGGTTTAAGAGTCTGGGAACGAGATAAAAATATACCTAATTGGACATCTTCCTGCACACAACCCTGTCCGGTAAATGTTTAGCCCCACAGCCAGATAGATTCATCCTTAACCCACGTAGCTTTAGCTCAAATGGCCCGGGTCCACAGCTGCCGAGTTGCGGAGCAGCTGTAACCCTCTCAAAGCATTAATCATCAACTGCCAAACTGAATGACAGCGTTCCAGTGTCAATGAATGGCAGGCCCGAAAACCATACAGATGAAGATAAAGAGATCGACAGAGATTGATAGGTTGATATGCACCGATGAATAAGAGTAAAAAAAAACAGTTATGGATAGGAGAGTGCAGAGCACATTGAGATTAGATTCACTGTCGTGCTGCAAGAAGGTAGGATCAGGTAGTTTTGAGAGGATTACAACGATTATGATGATGGTTGGCAGGCCGTTACCCCTGATAGATACACCCAATGCACCTGGGAGAGTTCTCTTGTTGTCAGTTCCAGTCAGATGCTATTACGGATATATTAGATGACTCCACCCCCTTCGCTGTCCGTCTCCTCAATAAGTAACTGGAGTTGACATCACCGTCATGGTAACGTTGTGAATGGGACACTGCTCATCTTACGATCATCCATCATCCCCCCCTTTCGATTAGCACTCATTAACCTTCTTTTTTTTACTGGTTAAATCTTGTCAGTGGATTTGATTTGCACTCGGGACCCATGTAACCGTTGTTTTAATCTCAAGTCGTTTTGGATAAACGAATGTGTTAAACAGTTCAGAGGTAATTAAAATTAAATTACATTTTCGCCATTACATAGTTCGTCAGGAGTAGGCCTACACTGATTAATGTATCTTGTGTCAGCTGTCGGTGCAAAAACATTAAGACTGCGAAACCACCGCTACGATCCTGGAGCAGCAGTGATATCAGACACTTCTCCCCTGAATAAAAATTCTAACCTCTACGCACCATGAAACAACGTGTTTTTGCATCCAGATAATAGACCCCGAGCAATCCAGACGTACTTTACGGTTCCACGTTGTATCTCTACACACCGACACTTTGATCGTCGATATTCGAAAAGATAAGAACGTGCAGCGCCAAAATCCAAAGAGGCGGCGGCACCCGTTGCTATGATATCTCGATATGCAAAGTTATTGATAACAATCGCCTTTCGGTTTGCCACGCCTCTTAAGAAGAAGGGAAGAGAATGAGGGAGGCCTTAATCAGCTGGTTCATCTTTAATCCCCGAGGCGAAGACTCGAATTAGACGACGACAAACGACAAGAGTTATCTGATTTGAACGGGCTCTTAACTAGCACCGGGGAGACCAGCAGGTGCTCACTTCCAAGGACTGTGAAGCACCTTAAGCGATGTAAATATAATCCACTTGCCGCGTGTAGTCATGGCAAATATGTGGCTATCAGTATGACCTTGAAGTACACAAAGGTGTCGTTTTTATTTTGTTGGTACAGAAAACTAATGGGTTCATATGACGAGAGCTGACAGGTGGCAAGTGCCCACCGCGCAGCGTTTCCCTGCAGAGTACGCAGGAATTTCTCCCAATTAATATAAAGACTGCATTTGAACCATTAACATGGCTTGTCCGCACAGTAGTATCAAACATTTGCAGCGTTCCGGGTGAGAGTGCGTAGATCCTCTTTTGGCCCGGTCTGATATTCCAGTGGTGGACTGAGTTTGGCTTCGGATACTGCCGTCAGTGGCCCCGTGTGGTCGCTTTACAGAACACACCCAGCACAGCTCCAAGTTGTGGGAACTTTAGTCAAGTCAACACAGTCGGTCCAGTATGTGTGTGTGATCGTGAGAGCAGATTCAAACCTGTTCCTGTACCTTGTCATTCAGATGAAAATGCCCTTCTCAGCTGAATGGGGTCTGAGAGCATCAAGGGATTATCAAGGATAATGTACATCTTTATTCTCTGTTTCTTTATTATCAGTTTGTTTGTGTGTGCCTAGATTGAGTAGGCCTAAAGCTCCCTCTACTGGATTTGTCAGGAAAGATTGTTGATGGCAACTGTAGCGTAACCTAATCTTTTTCCTAACTTTAACGTCTTTCTCCTAACCTGCCATGTTAATTCAACTAAACTCTTTTAAACAAACCACCTGTGGCGAAGCAGAGTAGTTCAGGTGTAGTTATAGAACTCCTTAAGTGGCGTTTCATAATAATTTTGACATGCCTCTTTTTTTTGCTTCAAACACATGAACACACATTGCTCAACTCAATTTCACTAGGTCCACTATCCAGTAGTTGAGATCACTTTCTAGATTGGTTTTAGTTTGGTTTAGTGTCTATGACAAGTTTATAATTTTAGAATTTCCTAAGTCAAAACGTGATGGCTTTTCTCCCCACTAGAGGGTGCCATGTCCATTCCTCAAATCTCAGCTCAGAATCCACTGCCTTTGACATGCTGTGGATTAGTGTTTCCCAACTCCGGTCCTCCAGCAGACCCAAAGAGTACACATTTTCATTGTAGCCTCAGCCAAGCACACCTAATTTAACTTGTCAAATATTAATCTGGCCCTCATTGAGCTGAATTGGGTGTTCTTGTTTGGGGCAACAGCCATAATGTGTTCTGTTGGTGGACAGAACACAGTGGACTGGACTGGCGTGTTGGATCAGTGATCAGTCTGTCTGCTGTAAAAACTTTGTCTCATCCCTTCCTGTTCCCGGTTTCTGAAATTACTTCAACCCTCTTATGTCACCATCTTTGATTGTGCATTTACATAATTTTGTAAACACTCGTAGCCAGCGTGATTTACAGTATTTGCATTTATAAAAAATGGGAATCAAACACAGATCTCTGATGTTGCAGGTGCCAGGCTCTACAAGCTGAGCTACATTACATTACAACTAGTCCATTTAGCTTGGTATGATGTTAAAGAAATGACCATTAAATCTCATAATGACCTTAAAAATGTTTTTCTGCTTTTTGTCTTTTCGCAGCAATCAGGGAGGATGGAATGCCAGGTGGGAGGAATAAGAGCATCGGACCGGTCGAGGTAGGTCACAATATATCCCTGTTTCGGTTGTCTCTAAACAGAAAATGTGTGCATTTTAAGTCTATTTGAAATGTTCTAAATTGGGACAGTGCCATAGCTAACCACGTATAAACAAAAAGTTTCCCAATTTAGATATTTATTTATTTAATATACTTGTGCTAATTAACATTAAGCGTGAGTTTGTTTAAAATGTTTACATACATTTATCATTTTGAGAATGTTTTTTTAGTTAATGTCAATTATGTAATCAGGTAAATGCGAGGGGATGTTGATAATTTAGCAGGTGAAACAGCTTTGCGTGTTGGGTAGTATAGCCAGCTCTGTTATCCAGAGCAACTATTTCATTGTTGAAAGCATGCATTTTCATACCTACAAAAAGCTCTCTTTCTGGAAATGTTCAGGCATGACCCAGCAGATGATGTTTCCCTCAAAGACTTCATGTGCACATCTTTGCACTGTAGTGTCATCTGTACGTCTCACCAAAAACATGAGACGTGGTTTTTTTTTTTTTTTAAAGCTTCCGTCCTCAAGAAAAGAAACCTATCACCATTCCATCATTCAGTCTGTAATGGCTTATTTGTGGAATATGCTTATCACAGTATAACAAATTCAAATAAAAAAAGGACTTCAATTTATTCAGAGCCCAAGTTCATGAACGAAATGGTCTTGAAGTGCTTTCACTTTGAAAAAAATATGTTCTCTTCAAGCAATTTCTTTTCAGTTTTCCTGCTATTTCATCTTTTAAATGTTCAGCTCTTTTTAAATGTTTTTTGACTAATTGAGGACAGGGTCCATTTTTGAGTTGTACTTTATAGGAGAGGCCCCTGAAAGCAGTTGAGTAGCTGAACAAAAACAAATTGATTGATGATTGATTCATTTTCCATTGGTAGCAAAACCGGACTGTTTTCCTGCATTCCATTTCAGTAATAGATTGCATTTCCAAACATTTTAACAGGTCAATAAATGTTCAATAAAAGTTTAAGTTATAGAAAATGGTTCAGTGTTGGCCATTGAAGCTTGTTATCCCCGCCAAAGATTGTCTTATTGTCATCCAAAATCAATTTTCAAAACCACCCACTAGCAGCCTCAACTGCCGCGCGTAATCACTATTCTGCTCAGTCCAGAACGACTGCGCCTGAACAGATTAATCAGAAGCCTTTCAGACAGAGAATAGAAGGGCACCCCTTGTGCGGCAAAATAAAAGTTCACCCGCTTCCCCAGGCAGAGGGTCCAAGAGCACATGTGAGATATGTCCGTGGGTGCTTGTTTTGTTCTTGAGTCTAATAAGTAGCTCCAGCCTCACTAAATCCACTCATCGCCACTTATTGATTCCAGCGTTCCAAGCTATACTGACAATGCTGTGAAAGAAAATCTTCCCTGTCGTCGTCTCTGGAACATTGTTAAAATATTTCTATGAAACCCACGACGTTTCTCATGAGTACATTTTAGTAGTCTGCATAGCTGAATAAAAAAAAATGATGACCGCAGCCTATACCATGTTTTAATCGTCAGACATACTGCCTTTTGTTTGTACAGGGACTAATGCGCCCAAATCAATAACCCTATGCTGTACTGAATGACAAGAGAAAATGAACAGAGGCTTCTCTTAACTCCCTCCTCCTTTCCTTTACGTTTCTGCAATAGATTTCAAATGAAGAAATTGAGCGCATCATGACAGGCCTGGAGTTCAAGGAGGATGCTGGTCTGCCGGAGCACACCTGGGCAAACAATGGGGACAGCGATCACAGTTCCCCCGACAACGGTGTTTCTGAGGGCAACCATCCCTCGCCTGTGTCCACCTTGTCATCCAGGTGAGATGCTGTTTTAGGCATACAGCCCTTTCCTTGAAGGGTAAAGGTTAAGTGTAAAGGTCAGGGCAACGACCGGGAAAAACCTACTGGCTGACTGACTTCACACTGAAGCAAAACGCCTTTTCCTTTGGTGGCTGGATAAAGTGTCTTTTAGTCAATTTCCTAAAAACGTTACCTCTATCTGACACTGTCCTGTAAACAGATACATTTAGCCTAGTCCACCTCAGTTTCATGACGCCTCTGGATTCTTCATCGCATGCCTACCAGTTCTAGTTATTGTTTTGTTCGAATCGTGTTGTTATGGAATTGAGAAAAGATTACACTCAGGTTAAAATGTAAGGTCACTAATTTCCATCCTCAACACATTCACGCGAGTATTTGACGCTCCACACTCACAGATTCTCAATCCGTTTGTTGCCGCGGAAACAGTGCACAGGCTTTTCATTCCACTGCTGCAGCCATTCCACAGTGATAAATGATTCTTTCTGTGTGATAAAGCTTGGAGCTTTGTCATCATTTTTTCATGCTTTCCTTCGCCTACATTTGGAAGAATAAATGCAGTATATATATTTTTTTGGTAAAACAACTACGCTGCCCTCACAGCGTAACTGTTTCTGTGGACCCCGTGTAACTGTTTCTGTGAACCCTGTGTAACTGTT
>JACXGJ010004708.1:0-43543 GCA_016801105.1 Esox niger
AAATACCTGGAGGGGTGTGTTTACTTAGCAAAGCCAAGACACTAACCCCCACACCAAATGGTCTATGCATACATTCCTGTGGTTACCAGAGCCCAACAGGCCGAATCTTAACTGTCTGTTATTCTCAACATCTAGGCACAATCACTTCTAATGAACCATACATTCATATTGTAGTTGTTAATGCTCAGATCCTACAGGGTCCTTCTAGGCAATCTGGCATGCATTGCACTGGTCAAAGCAGTAATGTCAAGCCAAACAGCAGTCTACCAAGCTTTCTAACAATTTTTGCAGTCTGCAATGTATTAAGACCAAAGTTACTGCTCACACGTGCTTCCTCGCTACTACCGGTATAAACGCTGCCTTGTGTACAGTAGGTTACTCAAGTCAGTTGGCGTGGTATTATAGCCGGCAATTAATAAAGCAATTATTTATATATTTTATTCGAGATGGAGGGGTCATGTAGGTTGTTTTAAATGTGTTGGTGTTGAGTTGTTAGGTGTATTTACTTAAATCTAACAGAACATTGCAGTAACATCATTTACGCTGCTAGGCAATCATTATATTGTACTTTTTCACTGTTTTCAAACAGGGTCTGTGACTATGTTATCCAGATTTAGTTTACTTTTGATTTGCCACTTAATGTTAAAAGCTTTTATTAAAGAAAATCTATGGAGTTCATTCTAAAATGTTCCGGTCACTGCAGGGTTTACAGTAGTTAGCAAATGCTGGCTTTTCAACGGTATCAGGTGTACGATATCTCCATTGTTGTTCCCGTGTGTGTCACGTCGGAGGTGGAGTCATGGCAGTTTTCCAGTAATTTCACTATGTGCGGTATAGAGGAAAACCTACCAAGCCGAGATGTGTAGAGTCGAGTCGAGCAGGTACCATGCAGTGGAAAAGCGTCGTAAATGTGCTTCTTCTTGAGCCACTCCTTTGTTGGCCGTGTGGTTTGGGTCATTGTCATGCTGGAATATCCAACCACTACCCATTTCCAATGCCCTGGCGGAGGGAAGGAGGTTCTCACCCAAGAATTTACGGTACATAGCCCCATCCATTGTCATTTTGATGCAGTGAAGTTGTCCTGTCCTGTTGGCAGAAAAACAACCCCCAAAGCATGTTTCCGCCTCCATGTTTGACGGTTGGGATGGTGGCAGGCATTCCTCCCCCAATGTTTGTCCAATAGCTCTGGTCAATTTTCCTTTTTTTCTCAGCTTGACAAAAGTTTGCTTTTCTCCCCAAAACAGCTCTCTGGCCTTCATGTTGGTTTATATTCTTTAACAAGAAATGCAGTCTTAATAGGTTTAAACCAAGGATGGAATCTTAGACGAGTCATGCAGAGCTATTTAATGTTTGAACAATCAACCCTAAAAAGGCAACACCTGGGCAACAAGAAACATCTGTCAGTCAAATGTTCCAAAAGTTTTGCTCACTTGAAAAATGGGTGGGTTCAAACAAAGGGTGGTATGTCCTGAATTGTTTACAACATCTAGACGTGTACTCATCTTTTGTTCTTAGCTCACGTCTTCAGTAAATAACAAAAACAAAGGAATTTGCCTTCCCGTTCCAATACTTTTGGAGGGGACTGTATTCTCCCTGCCATCCTATATGGGAAGTGAAACCTCTTTATAGTCATTATTGACAGCCAAGCTTCCCATGGTGCCTGTGGTTTTCTGCCAAGTAGATTTTAAAGCAAGGGGCATCAAAGGGCCAATGCATGTGCCAGGCTGCCAACAGACAGCAGTTATGCAGCTTTGTCCATAGAAATAGCAGAACTAGAATGGAAAGGGCATACCCATTCAAATCATGGTGTGCTGGCCGTCTCGATGAATGCACCCATGAAAGAAAGTAAATATATTTCTAGGCTACAGTTAGGTCTATGCCCTTGCTACGGTCTTAACCCAGGCCAGTTCAGAGTCACAGTGTGAAGCGGCCATTCACAAAGAGGCTTGGCTTGCTGACTAGATTGCAGGACGCTATATTTGCTCTGGGGTCTCCAACTTTATTGTTGTCAACTAGGGGCAATGGGCTCGAGAAGAGATCGTTGTGGGAGCTTTTTCAGGCACTTAGGTTTAAAAAAGGGGGGGTTTGCATGGCATTGTAATACAATCTAACCAATCATTCCTCAGCTGAAAGCAATATCTAGCATTTGTGGGCTAGGTTGACAGAAAGCGCCTGTTTTTGATCTATGATTGGTTTCACTCCTTCCCTCCATCAACTCACCTTCATTTGTATTTCTATTCTCTTTCTCACTTTATATTGAACAGTTCCTGTACAGTCCAATTTACCTTCCCCACCACTTTCCGCCCAGTTCATTACGGCCTCACCTCCCCCTTTCCGGGTCTAATACAGCACATGCAGGCAGCTGTTGCTTCGGCTGTGACCCCGATGTTTTGAATTTATCGGGATCGCCATTAGCATACTCCACTGGTTCTCAAACTTCTCTTCTGGGATGCCTAGACATTATACAATTTTGTTGTAGCCCTGGAATAACTAGAGAGTGTTTTACCTAATTGCAGACATAATGATTAGTTGGCAAGAGGAATAAAGTGTTCTAGCTCTGCAATATTAGTACTTGGGATGGCTTGGGCGGTCACCAAGTCGGATTTTGAGAATCACTGTCATGCGCCATGATGAGGAAATCTTCCCAGGAAGCAAAACAGAAACATTTCAATAACAAAAAATGCCTAATTAAGTACAGTAAAAACTATCCAGATGTAATATGCTTTGAGCCCTGCAGTATAACGGATTAGTGAAGTTCAGTCTCTTCAAAGTTCTCAGCATCCACATACCAGGTTCAGCGGCATCTGTCATGTTTTAGATATTTTGACGACTTGTTTATTACTTCCAATTAAAAAAAATTCTGCGACTCATTTTTAGGCTTACGGTTATTTCCGTAGTTGTATTTGTTTGACGTGTACCATGTTGAATCATAAGCATAGAGGTGCTGGTCACATAATTAGAATATCATCAAAAAGTTGATTTTTTTCAGTAATTCCATTAAAAAAGTGATACTTGTATAATGTATACAGTCATTCCACACAGACTGATATATTTCAAGTGTTCATTCCTTTTCATTTTGATGATTGACGCAGAGTCATAGTTTAAAGCTATTGGTAGATCATTACAGAAATAAAAAAGCAGTAATGTATCAGCTCACTCTATATTTTTACAATTGGAGATACTTGCTTAAAGGAAATTAAATGTTGTTATATAAGATGGTTCACTTCCCAATATGGCTGCTAGTCTAAAGCCAAACTATTTTCCAATAAGGTATAATGATTCATAATGTCACAGGGTTCCTTAAGTCCTACCAATACAATTTTCTATTAATGTTATTCTGCCAATTATCAGTCATCTGTATCAGATCCATAGGACATGTTTAGCGTCCTTCCCAATGAACATGATTCATGATGAACAACGTTTTAAACTTTACTACATGTTTATAAATGGCGATGATGTACTTTAATTTCTAGGTATTTTATGCCTCAGTGTAGTACCCTGTTCCTAAGTGGGGATGGTATGTAAAATGTAAATAAAAACATAATGCATTGATGTGGAAAACAATGAAACCCTATAGTCAGTAAAAAAATAGTATAGACAACTTTTTAAATGTTGAAACTAGGACATTTGGTTGTTTCTTGAAAAATATTAGCCCACTTCGAATTTGACGCCAGCAACATATTTTAAAAAGTTGGGACATTGACTTAAACCTGGTGGAATATCACACAACTACTAGGTCAATTGGCAACAGGAAAATAAATTAAAAGATCATTCAAGAGAGGATGGGAACACTTGAAGAGTTTTAACTGGCCTTTGTGGATGTAGCAACATACTGTGATCACAGACAAGTGTTAATGGACCTTTTTTGGGGCAGTGCCCACTGAGCTGCACCACATGAAGCTGACAGAAAAACTGAAGAGAAGATGAGTTATGATACACCGTCTTGTCCAGTCCAAGTGGTGTAAACTGGAGGTTTTAATGTTGCAATCCCCCATTTTCTGCAAGTAGTTGAAACTGTAACTCGTATTGTTGTGAATGTTTGGTGTAAATTTGCCTTAAACCAAACACTCCTCAAAGCCCTCAATTCCAAAATATTGCTTCCAGTGGCCCTCGTCACCCTCTGAACACGTTACCGCCCTTTTGAGAAACGGCCATATATAAACTAGATTCAGAACCACTGCCACCTTTCTGGGCCATAGCTCATTTAAGACTGAGTGAGGCAAAGTGGAAAACTATCTTGTGGTCAGAATCATAATGTGAAATTATTTTTGGGAATCATGGACGCCGCATCCTCCAGGCTTAAGAAGAGAGGGACCCATCCGACTTATCAGCGCACAGTACAAAAGCCAGCATCTGTGATGGTATGGGGGTGTAGGCACCTGCGAAGGCACAATATATGCTGAACTAATATATACACACACAGAGGGGCAAAAAGTATTTAGTCAGCCACCAATTGTGCAAGTTCTCACACTTAAAAAGATGAGAGGCCTGTAATTTTCATCATAGGTACACTTCAACTAGGAGAGACAAAATGAGAAAAAGAAATCCAGAGAATAACATTGTAGGATTTTAAATGAATTTAGTGGTAAATTCCTCAGGAAAATAAGTATTTGCTCACCTACAAACAAGCAAGATTTCTGGCTCTCACAGACCTGTAACTTCTTCTTTAAGAGGCTCCTCTGTCCTCCACTCCTATATTAATGGCACCTGTTTGAACTTGTTATAAGTATAAAAGACACCTGTCCACAACCTCAAACAGTCACACTCCAAACTCCACTATGGCCAAGACCAAAGAGCTGTCAAAGGACACCAGAAACAAAATTGTAGACCTGCACCAGGCTGTGAAGACTGAATCTGCAATAGGTAAGCAGCTTGGTGTGAAGAAATCAACTGTGGGAGCAATTATAAGAAAATGGAAGACATACAAGATCACTGACAATCTCCCTCGATCTGGGGCTCCACGCACGATCTCACCCCATGGGGTTAAAATGATCACAAGAACGGTGAGTAAAAATCCCAGAACCCCACGGGGGGACCTAGTGAATGACCTGCAGAGAGCTGGGATCAAAGTAACAAAGGCTACCATCAGTAACACACTACACCGCCAGGGACTCAAATCCTGCAGTGCCAGACGTGTCCCCCTGCTTAAGCCAGTACATGTCCAGGCCCGTCTGAGGTTTGCTAGAGAGCATTATGATGATCCAGAAGAGGATTGGGAGAATGTCATGTGGTCAGATGAAATCAAAATATAACTTTTTGGTAAAAACTCAACTCGTCGTGTTTGGAAGAGAAAGAATGCTGAGTTGCATTCAAAGAACACCATACCTACTACTGTGAAGCATGGGGGTGGAAACATCATATTTTGGGGATGTTTTTCTGCAAAGACTGATCCGTGTAAAGGAAAGAATGAATGGGGCCATGTAACCTCCTTCCATCAGCAAGGGCATGGAAGATGAAACGTCGCTGGGTCTTTCAGCATGACAATGATCCCAAACACACCACCCGGGCAACGAAGGAGTGGCTTCGTAAGAAGCATTTCAAGGTCCTGGAGTGGCCTAGCCAGTCACAAGATCTCAACCCCATAGAAAGTCTTTGGAAGGAGTTGAAAGTCTGTGTTGCCCAGCGACAGCCCCAAAAGAACACTGCTCTACAGGAGATCTGCCAAAATACCAGCAACAGTGTGTGAAAACCTTGTGAAGACTTACAGAAAACGTTCGACCTCTGTCATTGCCAATAAATGGGATATAACAAAGTATTGAGATAAACTTGTGTTATTTACCAAATACTTATTTTCCACCACAATTTACCAATAAATTCATAAAAAATCCTACAATGTGACTTTCTGGAATATTTTTTCTCATTTTGTCGCTCATAGTTGGAGTGTGCCTATTATGAAAATTACAGGCCTCCCTCATCTTTTTAAGTGGGATAACTTGCACAATTATTGGCTGACTAAATACTTTTTTGCCCCACTATGTGTGTGTGTGTGTGTGTGTGTGTGTGATATATATATAGTGTGCCGTGCAGAAGTATTCACCCCCTTGGCATTTATCATGTTTTTTTTGCCTCACAAAAAAAACATGGGGGGGTTGGGTGAATACTTTTGCAAGGCACTGTAACTGATGATGGTAGCAGCAGAATAAATTCAGAAGTGTACAGAAATCTCGTGTCTGCCAATTTACAGAGATATGCATTAGAACTAATTGGGAGGAAGTTTATCATGCAGCAGGACAATGACCCAAAGAACACTGCCAACAAAACAAAGGACTTCATCAGGGGGAAAACGTGGAAGGTTTTAGACTGGCCAAGTCAATAGAGCATGCATTTCACCTCTTAAAGAGGAGACTGAAGGGAGAAACACCCCGAAACAAACAAGAACTGAAAGAAGCTGCGGTAAATCACAAATGAAGAATGCAACAGTTTGGTGATATCGATGGGTCGCAGGCTTCAGGCAGTTATTGCAAGCAAGGCTTATGCCACCAAATATTCAATTTTATTTACTTTAAGATTATGTGTTCCTTTACTTTTGCTCACCTAGAAATGCTGTGATCTAATATAAACGATGATATGTCCTAAGTTGTGAAAGTAGAAAGTCTCATACTCATCTTCTGATCCTAAACCCAAATGTTTTCAGTGACAAAAACAAAGGAATTTGCCTTGCGATTCCAATACATTTGGAGACAACTGCACCTCTGTGATTGAAAACATTAGGAGTGGTCCTTTTGCTGTTTAATTTTGGTCATGCTACGGAGATGTTATTACATCTAAAGAGTCCAGTGAGGTTTAATATAGAGAAATATATTATATTGATAGCTTGTTAAACCTCTTTAAGTCATTTGGATCGGTAATGATATCTTAATCAACAGAAGGGCAGCTGTTCCGAGGGAGCCACACTGACCCATAGCAATCCATGCCAAAGGAGACATGGCACTTTCTAAATCAACAACCAATGCTCAAACCTAATCTAAAGATAGAACCAGCTCAAGCCACCTCTTAAAGAGCACAGGTTTAGGAGTTTATGTTACTTAAATCTTAAAGGTAAAGACAGTAAATTGGTGGCAAGGCAACAAGTGAGCTTGCGTTAAGAGCTAGTTTCAAAAGCTTCTCTTGTGAATTTTCCTGTAAGATCTTAATAAATGTTGCTAGGTTACTATAACCAAAATGGAATTGACAGACAATTCAGATTAAGTGAACAGGAAAAAAAGTGTATTTCTGTTGAGCATTCTCTCCTGTCCATTGTACTCAGATTTTTAAGTTAATGTGAGCTCTTGTGTGTAAAAGATCACATGCCTGTGGTTGAAATGAAAGCTGGTTCTGTGGACTGGTGGAACTCAGCAGCAGTGCAGCTTTTGGCCCGCTTACCCTGGGTCTACTTTCTTTTTCACTTCCCAGAATATGACAACCCCCTTCCCATCCAGACCTGCTTCTCCCCCATGCTGTTTTCCCAGCAACCATTTAGACTAGATTCAATATTAACTAAATTATTATCCTCCGTCTGGTGAGGCATAGCTGAAATAATGTCCTATAAATAGTCACACTCCGTTACTTTGGAAGGCATCTGAATTCTTTAATCAATCTCATAACTCAAATTCTGGTTAACTGAAATTGTGGCAGAACGTGATTTTGCATGTAAACTACACAAGTGATATTTGCAGTCCCCCAAAAAATTACCTGAAAATCTCCCAAGCTTATATCTTGTACGGTGGGGGGTTCACCATTCTGACTGAAAGAAATCTTGAAATGAGGCTGCCGTTTAGGGGTTTCCCTCATGATTTTAAACATGCAGTCATCTTCAACGTCCATCATTTGACTGTCCATCTCAGAAGAGTACACTTCCCCATTCTGGGGATCCTCAACATTACTGATCATTTGGTGGTCCCCATGAGGCAGCTGTTGGTGCGAAGAGCTTCTCTCAAGCCGGATCTTGGGGTAATGCACCACACGCCTTCCCCTTGAGCCAGTGAAGCCCTGATCGCTGGCCTCGTTTCGGGTGACAACATTCACATTGTTGGTCCGCCTGGTTTGGGCTTGGTCCTGCTGCCCGAGCTGGAAGACAAGCCTTTGAGTGGTGCTACAATGACCTGGGTCTGAGACTTGCTGCTGAACGGACAAGGAACAAGGACCAGCACCTTGGCAGCATGCGCCATAGCCAATCCTGAACTGCTGCACTTCAGATCCATCTAGGGAGTTCCTTGATATGTGGAAGCCTCCAATGCTGATTCCAGGTGGGCAGCCTCCTCCTTTACCATTAAACATGGCTGGGCTGACATGACCGTTGGATTTTAAGCTGTCATCTTGGGGCGTGACGCAGAACACCCTACGATTCCGTTGATCAGGATCAACAGTCGGGTGATAATTCTGCGACAAGACAGGGCAAGTATCTCGGCAGTAGACAGGTGAAGAGCTAGCCATGACTGGGACCGGGGTGTCACGGTTGTTGTAAGGGGGTGGTGGCACAGGAGCATACCTATATCTCCTTTCAGTTTCAGTGTAGGCAGGAGCGGGTCCAGGTGTGTAGCCGGGTGGGGGACCTGATGGCGGTGGTTCCTCAGCAGGCCTGGTTCCACCGGACCTTCGCAGGAGAGAGATCTGCATAGAGGAACTCTTGGTGGTCCGGGGCTCGGCCGGAGATAGCTGGGGTATGAACATTGAGGAGCTCCTCTTCAACAAAGTGTCTCTGGAACTTTCAGGATCAGACAGGGGTTCCTCAGGCAGGGGACACTGGCCAAACATCTCTCTCTTGGGCCATTGTTGAGGCCCAGAGCAGCCATTCAAGGCAGGGGTGTCACCTTCAGGACACCAAGAGAAGCTTGGCAGGTCCTGGCTTCTCCAGCGTTGAGGTCTGTGAGGCTGCTCTTGCTGCATGTGGAATGTCATGGCATCGCTACGGTCCTGGGCCTGCCCTTCGAGCTCTTCCATCTCCGGAGCTGTGTTGCTGCGGCCAGAGCCAAAGTACAGACGCAGCCGGTGAGACATTTTTCAGCTCCTGTTCGGCTCCGTCTTTCTGGGTCTCTCGAGTACCGCGCTGTCTGTCTCTGTCTGATTCAGTCGCTTACTTCTCAGCAGGCTGATCCCCTTTCTGGTCTTCTCCCCTCTGACTCTACTTTTTCTCTCACTCACTCTTTTCCTCCCACAGTGAACAGAAGAGCAAGAGGAAAACGGTACAGCGACTCAAAGTCTCACACCACAATAACAAGAGAGGCACAGCTAGGGAGCTAAAAACTCAAGTTACAAACTCCAAGTAAAGGGGGGGGGGGCAGAGAGAGAGCGAGAGAGACAGAGAGAGAGAAGCAAAAAAGGCACTCATCTGCCAAACTGTTAGCACAGGAGAGTCTAGCGATGGCTACAGACAGCAGAAATAGCCCAAGTGACAAGCAGCATTCCAGGCATGATTGGATAAGGGCACACGGCACTCCTGCTGAACCGAGGTTAGGGTAGGGTGACTGTAGTCATGTGACACAGATGAATCCCACCTCCTACTCCCGGGTAGTAAGAGACTGTGTCCCGCCTCTACCGCCCCCCCAACCCAAGTCTAAAGGAAGCCATGGGTGGAACAGCGTCGGCCCTGGGTTCAAATATCATGTGTGGTTTTCTTCAGCACTCCAGACAGGCATGTCCGCTCAAGGAACTCACATTCAGCAAATGTAGAAAATGTATAAATACTACTAGAACCCGGGTCGGTAGAGCACCATCTCACTCAGCTGTTCCTTATCAATCAACAGAACGGACTGGGGCATGAAGGGGGTCAGACTGGCACACAAAGACACACCGCTGAGTCAGGCAGCACAGACCTGACAGGGGGCCATAAGTCTTTGCTCAGCCCAGATCCCAAAAGCTGCTCGGCTGCAGGACGTCACAGAGAAAGCCTCCCCAGGCCACCTCATTCTACTAGTGCTTGCCTTCAGTAAAAACACAGTGGCCAACCTAAGCTCAAGGCCCAGCCAAACAAGGATCCACAATCCTACCTGCTGGATCCAGTCCAGCCACCACAAATACGCTGATATGCACTGCCAAGTAACTCAACTGGCAAATTCCCAAATGTGCATCCACCATCATGCTCCAGTTCACGTTTGAGATTATGGTGGTCATCGCAGTGGTGGGCTAGCCTGTCACCGATTGGTTTGTGCTCAAAAGCCAAGAACTGCAGTGGTTAAACAAAGATGTCTGAGACCAGGGTGGATGTGGGCACCCACACCTGCTGTGAGTCTACCTTGCCCACAACAGCAGCTTGTCCACAAACCTCTCCCCAGTGTTATATCCACGAAGTAAAAAACTGCCATGTGTTTGTATAATGTGGTTGAATTCAGTGTCACAGTAGATAACAAGCAGCGGTGTTCAGAATTTATGAAAATGTATGGAAGTCATAATTTGCTCAGGATACAAGAGTCCGCTAAATTACTTATATAAATCACTGAAACACAACAGTAAAGATAAATACATAAAGGCCTGGTTTCACAGTGCTGTACTCACCATGAAGCAGTAGTGGACCACTGATTCTAGTTTGCCTAGAAGCAAAGGGTATCTGTAAACACAGTTGGGTTTGAAGCTGATTCGGTAGTAATGCTGCTCATGCCTTAAGACACGCTGACCCCTTTTTGGACTACACAGTAGGTTTTGCCCCCTGGGGTATTAGTGTACCTTGAAAAACAATACAGCGCTCTCGGTGTCACCCCTCAAAATCTGTGGCATTCTTCCGACACTCCTTTCTCGAGAATCTGACGCTCCATGTTAGTCTCCTGTCATCACTTTGTTGTGTTCGTTTCAATACTGAGATGCTTTGTCATGAGTGACGTGTGCGCACATTTGAGGCAGAGTCTAGAAGACATACTAGGGAGATCGGAGCTCTTCAAAGGACACATTATTGCAGGCTTTTTTCATCCTCTCTCTTGGCTGCTGCATGGAACTGAGGGGTTCTATCTGATCCCCCAAACTAGCTGCTTCATGACCTTTTGCTGTTTGTGAAAGAGAAATTGAGAAAAACTAAAACAATGATGGCTAGCATGTACTATTTTCTCCAAATGAGCCAGCTGAAATGTCAGTGGAATGGTTGGACTGACCGCATTCCTTTTCAGGCTAATAAGGGAAAAACGGGCTGTATTTGCTCATCTCCGGCCGTGCAAAGAGTAGACAAAATCGCTCCTGCACTAGGATGCTGTTTTTTTATTACTCTTAGTAGTTAAACTTTCCAGAGACAACCAAACACAAGCTTGGCCTAATGCAGATTAACCACTGCCAACAATAGGAACCAAATCATTGTGTCCTGAACAGTATCTCACATGCACTGGTGCTCAGTTAGCAGCCATTGGTCTGACCACATTAAGCCACCCCTGAACTCTAACTTTAACAACTGCATTGAAAACGTGTTCCTTCACATAAATACACAGACAATGGAAATCTTCACCTCTGCATAAGCTCACTGCTTATTTCTATATAGTTGTATGTCAACTGTGTATTCTGTCAATGCTTCTTCAGCAGCAGCAAAATTCTAAGCATATGTAAAACGCAATTCTGATATATGCCTCCTCTCAGTAGCAGCAGTGCTGGCCTTGAACCAGTATAACCCACATAGTATCCACTCTCCATTGCTGTCACACTGTACAGAGTTCCCCAGATGTTCAACGCCACCCATAACTTGTAACATCAGAGAGAGAAATCATATATGGTATCCCTAAGGTAACGACATTCCCTGAAGAGAACAAAATGGACATAAGAGGTAGATATATTTTAAAGAGCAAACGGGTCCAAACTACTGATCACTTCCCATAAAAAAAACAAGAGGGCGGGAGGCACAGAGAGAGGTTGAGTCAGAGTAAAATGTAAAACCAAATAACCTTTCGTATTTTTCCCTTCCAGGCAGCATGTTAAATTTCAGTCTCTCATAAATATGTTGAATTTAGGACAACGTTTGGTCATTTGTAAAGTACAACCATATGAACCCCATCAGAGCAGAGCATGTATCAAACACCACTACTGATTACCACCATTTCAACTAGAGGAAAAAGTGAAGACTTGTTAAATAAATCACATAACAAATAACTGATGTGTTATCTAACTATTGTCACCTTTGAAAACTGCAATTAACAATAGTGCAGCTGGTTTGCCAAAGTACAAACAACTCCTAGTGAACAGAGAGGTCTATATAAAATACCCACTTTCCTATTTGGTACAGAATCTAGTCAAATAACCGGAAACATAAAGGTAAAATATCCCATGTGAAAAAACAGCATGTCTCTCGTGTAGAAGGTATGGTTAGTAAACTGTAAATTGTGTTACAGACCCAGGAAAACAAATGTTCTAAGGACATCCAGAGGATCATCAGACAACATTCTGATGTTCCCAGGACATCCTAAAAACTGTTGTTTGCATGAGAAACTTGAATAGACTACCAGTTATGGTAATCACCCAATATCATACAAAATTAAATGGTCATTATCCTTTCCATGAATTTATTGTATGGCAAATTAATCAACAATACTTTTAAAGGATTTATTTAGCATAAGACTATCACAGACTATTTCCATATCAGCCGCATTTCATACCGTCAAAATGGAGATGTACCAAACAAATTTCAGTGATCTCTAACCAATGTGTAAATCTAATAATACTATACATGTTCCACATCACTCTAAGAACTTGTGTTCTAGCTCTGGGCCAACACATCAGTTTCTGGGTCAAATCTGATGGTTCTATAGTCTTATGCAATCTAGAAGCTGTCAAGGAGGTAGACAGATCCAAACTCATAGCTGAAAAGAAACAAACAGCCGTGACATTGCATTTGGCTACAGCAAGATGTCTGTGTAGTAAGGAAAGCTTTTTTTAGCAGCAAGTAGCGAAAGATCATGTGAATCTGTCATGATGACTGCCCTGGCTGTGGTCTGAAAGCCTCAAGAATGCTTTAGATTTTAAATGCAATGGACATTTTAAATACATTCAAATATTTTTTATGTCAAAGACAATCAGGAAATGACGAAACAGTGATGTAACTGCAGCCGCAATAAATAGCCTTTTTTTCAGCAAGGCAGTGAGAACAGAAAGATATTGTCTCCAAGGAGAGGAAAGCCCCACCAATCACACAACACTGTGATAATAGTCATACATTTTGTGAAGAAAAGAGCAGTCCTACATTCAATATCGTGGGTGAATCACAGGTCCCTCTGTGGTCAAATGTTGTGTTCTCTAAAAACTCCTTTGGAGAACAGACGTGTTCTCCAAAATGCAGAGCAAATGGACTACTTTTTTAATAATGTCATTTGATGTGGGTTTGGAGAATTTGGACAAGAAGGGAACCAGAAAATACAGTGTGTTGACAGAGAGAGTGAGACAGTGAGACAGCATTGCATGCAACAAACGGATTGTTATTGATAGTTGCAGGTGGTCAAGATTATGTTACTCTACTTATACAATAGTTTATCAAATAGAAAGAAAGATGGAAATGTTTTGTACAATGTTTTGTGTACTTTTAAAATAATGTTCCATGAAAGTGACAAACACAACAAGAAACATTTGAACATTATCATTAGACATAATTTAATAAAAGCTGAATCTTACCAATCGGTTTTCATCAAACACTTCAAACAGTAACCTGTGATTGTGAGGAGAAACCTGTGATGACAGAAGAGGTGAAAATAGTACAAAGAGTGAAAAATGTTGCATTGTACACAAAACATATTTCACAAAGGCTTTACACACACACACACACACACACACACACACACACACACACACACACACACACACACCAAAGAAATGACCAGCAATTAGTAGTACAAACTTCTACCATCACCATTATAGCCAAAACTGAACATAACACTTTCTTCTTAAACCTAAACCTTAATGCCTTAACTCAAACCTAATTCTAACCCTAAATGTGACTCTAACCTCAACCATAAAGTTATAATATGTCACTATAAAATGACACCAAATGCAGACCCAAAAACCTAAGACTAGACATTGACAGCTCTTGAGCATGCATTGAATAATGCAAACAAACATCTGCCTAATAAAAGACAGCTGTGATGCCAACAGTCCAAATTATTTTGGTACCTGATGGTTAGAAATACCCTGCAATCAAAGTCGATAGATTAATTTATCCCTATTGCGATTGTATCATTTGAAATTGACAAAGGGAGAGAGTACAAACAAAAAAACTTGAGTAACTGTCCAAATATTTAAGGACTGCATTGTACATGTGAATGGACATAAAAACAATAAACCGGTACCTGCTGATTACAAAGATGTATGGCTGGCAGTTGGCCGAAGCAGTGTTGAATAACAATAAAAGACTGCAGCAAATGCAGTCCCTTATTGTGCAGTCTCTCATTCAAAAAAGTGTAAAATATTCCCATAGCTATGAGAAAGATTTGCTATTTAATTTTCTTAAACATTGCTAGCAAAACCTTCTAAATATATAGAAACATGCATATACAGTGGGGAGAACAAGTATTTGATATACTGCTGATTTGGCAGGTTTTCCTACTTATAAAGCATGTAGAGGTCTGAAAATTTTACCAAAGGTACACTACAATCAAAAAAATCCAGAAAATCACATTGTATAGTTTTAAAATAATTCATTTGCATTTTATTGCATGACATAAGTATTTGATCACCGACCAACCAGTAAGAATTCTGTCTTTTACAGACCTGTTAGTTTTTCTTTAAGAAGCCCTCCTGTTCTCTACTCATTACCTGTATTAACTGAAACTGTTTGAACTCGTAACCTGTATAAAAGACACCTGTCCACACTCTCAGTCAAACAGACTCCAACCTCTCCACAATGGCCAAGACCAGAGAGCTGTGTAAGGACATCAGGGATAAAATTGTAGACCTGCACAAAGCTGGGATGGGCTACAGGACAATAGGCAAGCAGCTTGGTGAGAAGGTAACAACTGTTGGTGCAATTATTAGAAAATGGAAGAAGTTCAAGATGACGGTCAATCTCCCTCGGTTACAGACCTCTACATGCTTTGTAAGTAGGAAAACCTGCAAAATCGGCAGTGTATCAAATACTTCTTCCCCCCACTGAAAGTAGAACGTAATAAAACCTTGTAGCAACAGCTTATAAATGTAAAGAAACTCACCCTGAAATAGAACTCCTCGTTCCATTTTGGATTTAGAGTCTGCAATAAAAAAATTAAAATAGTTCATTGAAGTTGGTCAGTTTGCTGTGAAACAACAGACTACACTTTATCAGTCGGATACCTTAGTGACAGAATCAATTGAAAGAGCTCAGGCAGTTGCAATAAGAGAAACATCACAAAGTCAACGAAGTTTAGAAACAACACAATGCCAATTAAAGTAGGTCAGTTCAAGAATAACATAATATTCTTCATAAAGTAACATCTCTTAAAATCACTAATCTGGGATCCCAGTTGATACACAGCCTACCATGTTTCCTCCTATCTGACAGAGAAGACACTTAAAACAATTCATTTTGAATAAGGTCCTGTGCCAAAGAGGAGAACCAAGCCACAATATATAATTAATTAGATGGATCTACACCTGAGCCTCCTTGCAGCTTATGTGTTGCATCAGATATAAGCATAACATCACTGATAATGTAACACCTGTCGCTCTCAGTGAATATCTTTGACCCGTTTCAGTAGAGATTAGTCAACCCGTATTCAGTAGGCATATGATCCGTTTTGATTTACGATAAAAATGTATAAGTATACTGTAGTATGAACAGGTCTTGGCATGGTACCTGTTGCTGGATCAGTTCTTCAGCTTTGAAAATACACTTATTATGGCTTATACCACCACTAGGCACATTGGCACAGCTCTTTGACAATGACAACCAACAATGTGGCACACTTTGTGGAAGCAAAGTGACACAAATAAAAAAAACTCTGCTCCACATAGCACCTCATTGGCAGCTATTTTTATCCCATCCAGGGCCAGGGACAGCATATATCGGACTCCAAGGGAGATAAGGGTGTGCTGAACACCTGCCTGACATCACTAAAGATTTACCCAGAGAGACAGAGGACGGTTGTAGGTAATGATTTGTTACCCAAATATGTTCTACCAAAGCAGCACCAGTACAATCAGGGACAATTCTGGATGTGCGTGAATATGTACCTAATCGAAAAAATATATACCATATCTGTCTGTATACCAATACGGGGATAAAAATACAGGCCTGACATCCAAATAGTTGTAATTATTTATTTATCAGCCTCTGACTGTGTGACAAATTCCCGGCCCAATCAAGTGTTTTTTTAAAATTTTTTTATGAAAGGCCTGCCAAATCCTCCTTTTTAAACTGAAATGGGATATCTGAGGGCTGTTACCACTGGAAGAGGCGGCGGCTGAGAATAACCTGCTGACAGAACTTCAGGGAGGAACAAAAAGAAAAACCTCTTCCACGTTGCGTTCATTTGGGTGTTGAACGGTGACAAAACATTACATGTATAATATGCTTAAAATTATACAATTAAGCTTACAATCCTCATTAATGTACTTGATTGTGCATTTCTTTCTATTTTGTTTTCATAATCTTGAAAGGATAAAACATGATGAAGGGTTAGCAACCCTACACTTGCAAAATCAGAGCAACCCCTCAAAGTTTGTTTCTCTATACACAGATC
Source organism: Esox niger (assembly GCA_016801105.1). Classification (NCBI taxonomy): domain Eukaryota; kingdom Metazoa; phylum Chordata; class Actinopteri; order Esociformes; family Esocidae; genus Esox; species Esox niger. The sequence goes on from JACXGJ010004708.1 coordinate 16,587, forward strand.
TCTAAGAAACAGCTCCCTCTGGTGTAAAGAGAGTTTACACATGTATGTGAAATATTCTATTCAAATATTTGTGTATTCCACTGCCTCAGCTGATACTTACAGTATTCTCCCCCTTAATGTGTTTAACTCAAAAAAGATGGATAATACAGCCAAAAGAAATGACTGTACTGACACAGAATACAGGTGTTTGTAATTCTGAATAATCATACAAGGATATTAATATCTCCACTTTTTCTCGTAAGGCTATCTAGGAGATACACCCTAAATCTGTATAATATACAACGTTGTTAACATCTCAAAAAGTATGTGTCATTACCCTGCTGTTTATATATACTTTTCTCCTTATTTCTCCATTATTTTAAATAGATAGCCTACAGTTACTGTAAAAATCATTTGATTCTTCTTTTTTCAAACACTAAGGCTTTTTGTCCCTCCACATTATTCATGAATTAGCCTGTTAGAATGTTCACAACACAATGACGGGCCCTGGCTGGAACACGATGGCTCAAGGCCAGGCTTGTCTATTGTTAATGACTCCAGATCACAGGAAGGAAACACCAATCACCACAGAACATACAAACAAGACTTCCAGTCTGATGAGTCTCTGTGTAACTGTGTTTTATTGAGACCATCAGCAAATGCAACAAATAACAGAAAAAGTCAAATGAGTTAATTTTGTAGGTTATGAATGGATGAACTTACCTTTTTAATGGTTTTAGTCTGAACTAAGGCAAGCTCTCTGTTTTCATCCGCCACATAGAGCGACAGTTTGACGTAAGGATCACTGCAGAAAAGGGATAAAGAAAAGAAGGAATTATTGTGACAGTTTAGATGAACATGATCATGAACCTGACACCAGTGGGCTAATGTACCATACGCCAAGAAATCCATTCATTTTAAGAACAGTGAATTGCAGTGGTATAGCCCAGGCATTTTGCCAGTGGTGGTGGAGCCTCACTGAAAAGATCTGTTGACAATGAGGCCTGGAGTGTTTAAAACAGCAAAGAACTTCCTAGGTTTTAAGTAACTTGCCTGAAGCCTATAACAGTGTGGACAAGAGCAGGCAGTACTGTAAATCAGACTGGAGAATGAAGAAAATGTTATTTTCCATACAGATGATCATACCCAATTGTTACCCAATCTTCCTGGATGCCTTTTAAACCTGAACTGGCATACAGTAACTCTAATTAAGTAGGTAAAAGTTGGCAGTGTCTTTAAACACATACAGTGGCTCTCAAATGTATTCACCCCGTTGTACTTCACAATCTATTGAGTAACAAAATTAAATCAAACTGAATTTAGTTAGGACGTTCCACATTTGTTCTGTACAATTCCTAACAATTCCGAAGAAAAGCGACAATGATGTCAAAGGAATATTCAAAGCATAAGGTTATTTAAAAGCACCAATTGGGAAGGATATAAGAACATTTATATGCTTTGAATATGGGCACAGTAAAGACAATGTTTAACAGCTCCATTGCATTTGTTATATTATCGGGCTCCCCCATAAACATATAATTAGTCTCCACAGCATGGACCTTGGAGACTTTTAAATTAGCAAATAAGGGCTGGAGATCAGCCATGCGTCTTGTTGCTGCTCATCCCTACTTCGTTCCCTGGCCAGACTGTCTGGGGCATCCAGTAAGCCCCTCGGAAGGATTACAGCCTTGAAACAAGCGTGAGGTCAGCTACGTTACAGAAGGGATGAAGCAACAATGACGCTAAACTTGAACCAATCCGCAGGTCATTCTCCCTGACAATGGGCCATAGGGAAAACAAATAAACAAGTTAGCTATTTTGAAAACTGAAAAAAGGCACAAACACATCTATTTTAAGAGTATTGTGTTTTGTCAATACTTTGAGATCCAATGAATGTACATCTGTAAGCAGTTCATCGGCTTGTATTAGCCACTACAAGTTTAGCAATCAGACCTACTAGCTTGGCCCTAGGCTACAGGGTTTATAGTTTAGTGTTTGAAGCTGGCACTACAGGACCACTGACCAGGCTCCTGATATCATTGTGAATTAGATGAGTTAGGACAGACTGTTGCATTGTGGGGTTTGAGCCTTTGTGCTCAAGTACGCTTGCATGGGCAATAATAATAATAATTATTAAATATTATTGCCCACATTAAATTACTGCCCACATTAAATTATACTAGAGCTGCACAATTAATCGAAATATAACAGTAATTGTGATATTGACATGTGCCATCCAAATAGTGAATTTACAAAAACGCTCCAAAAAAGGTGAATGATATGTGCTTCAAATGAGGCAACGGGCATGCGTTGTATGACCGGAATTGTTTTTCTTGCAGGTGCTGTAAGTATTTTTGTAGGTTACTTAAAAGCCTGGACTAAATTACTTAAAATACTTGATGGTTTTTCAATGTTAGTCTTAATACTGCAACACTTTAAAAGTTAACACTGCAACTGATAGCAAAGTTGTCTGTTTCAAGTTAGTGAGTGGCACCAAGAAACAGCTCAGAATTTTATTTATTTAATCAGCATCTCTACATCAAATCTTATTTAATGAGGAAAAGTATAAAAACCATTGTTGTGCTCATCACTGTTATACTGTCCTCCAAATGGTGTTCCCTAACCCAGATTAGACAGCAAGCTCAAACTCCATTCATGAATGACATGAGACAGATTTAGCTAACAGCTCTGTTTTTAGCCAGTCTTTTGGGTAAGTAGAGTTGCTGGTGTCAAAATAAATGATGACTCAGGGTGGAAACATCCACATAGAAGTGTCATTCAACAAAGTGACGAGTGTCAGAGCCATGTTCGTGCTCACCTTCCTTGGTAGCTCATCTAAGTCCATAGGTGGGAACAGCTGGCAAAGGACAATTGCCAAAAACGTGAACCCTCAACAGGTACTCTGACTTCTTTCGTCTGATAATTGTGCTTGAACCACAGAAACCTCAAGAAGTTGCGATGGTCATATAACGAGAAAGCAGTGAAACTTTTGTTGAATGTCTGCTGTGATTGCCACCGGCACTATTCAGAAGCGGATAAGAACTCCCAACAGGCAATTATTAAGGTCTGGGTCTGTAAGCAGAACATTGTTGAAAGAGAAGCTGGGGTGAAGGGCACGGCAAGGACAGTGTGAAACAGGCTCCTAGGGGCAGTGCTAGAAAAAAGCCCTTCAATGAGAAGCAAAGATGAGTCAAGCTGAAGTTAGCAAAAGACCATAAGGTTTGGATTGTAGAGGAATGGAGTAAGGTCCTCTTCTCCGGCGGGTCAAATTGTCAGCTTGGCCCAACACCTGGTCATCTAATGGTAAGACGGAGACCTGGAGAGGCCTACAAGTCACATTGTCTCGCACCCACTGTGAAATTTGGTAGAGGATCAGTGATGATTTGGGTATGCTTCAGCAAGGCTGGAATTGGTCAGATTTGTCTTTGTGAAGGACACATGAATCAAGCAGAGTACAAGGTCATCCTGGAAGAACACCTGCTTCCTTCTGCTCTGATAATGCTCCCCAACTCTGATAATAGTTTTTTCTAGCAGGACAATGCTCCATGCCACACAGCCAGATGGAGGACCACCAGATCAAGACCCTGTCATGGCCAACCCAATCTCCAGATCTGAACCTTATTGATAACCTCTGGAATTTGATCAAGAGGAAGATGGATGGTCACAAGCCTTCAAACAAAGCTGAGTAACTATCATTTTAAAGTCACCAAACAACAATGTGACACTGATGGAGAGCATGCCAAGACACATGAAAGCTGTGATTAAACCTTTAGGTTATTCCACCAAATATTGATTTCTGAACTCTTTTGCTGCTGAAAAATGAATATGAATTAGTTTTCTTTGCATTATTTGAGGTCTGAAAACAAAGCATATTTTGAGGGTATTTTGACCAGTTGTTATTTTCTACAAATAAATACTTTAAATTATTATTTTTATTTGGAATTTGGAAGTAATCTTATAGAATTAAAGTAGTCAGAAGTTTATAGAATAAAACAAAAATGTAAATTTTACTCAAACACATAGCAATAAATTGTAAAAAATCTCAGAATAATTTTACTGGGCTGTATATATAGAGCTGTATATTGTCCCACATACACAACCGCATGATTGTTAAAGGTTTTGGCTTCAATATCAGTATGTTGAAACTTAAAATGGGAGAAGGACATACCTTGAGTTGAGAAATTTTGCCTAACCAGCTATGGCAGTGTTTTTGGGGAGCGTTGAGGTGCCCTTGGGGGGCATTTGGTTTAATCTTGAGTTTACACCCAAGATTCACAATAATGAGTTAAAGTTTTACCTACTTTCAAAAAATGGTGGTCTGCAACACTAAAACCTGCCAGTTTACACCACTGCGACTGGATGAGACGGTGTATCGTAACTTCAGTCTTTGTCAGCTTCTTGTGGCGCAGCTCCGTGCTGCCTTCAGGTGAACGGGACATCATCATCTATAAAATTTCACCCATATGGCGTTTATTCTTTCTCTTAAGTGTTCATTTCTCTGAGGGATACAATGTGAACGCCTAGTTATCGCAGTGTTTACAAGACTGATATTCCACTGTCAAACTTCCCCTGAAAGCAACTCAGAGTCCAGCATTCAGATGCACATTAAAACTACTTTTCAATACAAATGGCTTTTTTTGACATCACTGCAATACAACCAGGCACAGGGCTCTCACTAACTTAGGGATGTTAACTTATTTCCTTTGAAAGTGAATCCTTCTGCTTTTACCCCTTGATAAGTGCCAGCTTGTTTTCCGTTAGAACAATTCAAAAGAATGATTATTGTTTGGCATATTTGATTGGCTATTGTTAAATTAAGATATGAATTTGAAAGCTAGCGGTTTCTGACTGGCTACTGTTTGTTTCCCAGGGACACTAATACATCTGTTTGCCATTCCATTATGTGGTTTTTGATGATAACAATAGTAAAAATAATAATCATAATGATCAATCATTAATATTCGGGGCTATTAGCCTACATTTATTTGATGGGGGCGGTAAGGGACCTGGGTAATAGATAGAAGTGGCGCTGGCCCAAAAAAGGTTGAGAACCACTGAGCAATGGTAACAGCACAAACAGAGCAAATGCTGCAAATGCCATTGCATTAAATGAGCAGTGAAATTAATAGTTTGACACAGGTTGCACCTTCAAATTGGTAATACGCGTTAAATGGAAAACACTGAAGGTTAACTCGATTTTTATTCAGTTTAATAGCACATTATGTAGGCTATGATCTCAATTTTTTTTAGATTATCTACGCTGTTTACACCAAAGTTTGAAAATCGCAAATCATAACTTAATTCCAATATTTGTCAAAGAAATCACAATTAAAAATGTTTGCCAAATCATACAGCCCTACATTATACTTTCAGAAGAATTAAAATCTAGAGACTATGTGGACAACATACAATAAATGACCTTTATTGACTAAGTACAAATAGCAATAATAGCACTTGGTGTTATTGTGCTGCAAACAGACACCTTAAAAGGATAATGCACAACATCATCACTAAGTTTATTTGACATTTTATTAAATGGGTGATATGACAATATGATGAGTGGTAGAGCAATAAGGCACAAGGGGGTGTAACACATGGACAAAATACCACAGTATTTAACTGGTAAATTTTCGGTGTCTTATTCTGTATTTATGAATAATGGTAGAATAGTGTGAAATTACAGGTAAAAAAATATTTTTAACATTCGTCTTGTAGAATAACAGGAATAGTCAGTAAATTCAAAAACATTAATATTTCTGCTTTTATACAGACATGCATCCTTTTTTCACAACAATAAGCAATACATTTTACATTCTAAAAACAAATTACATTTACCATTATTTTTTAGATATTTGTATTACTTGTATATACAAATTACATTCTAAATACAGATAATTATAGCTAAAAAAAGTTCAAAAACAGAATTTCAAGAAAAATGTAATCTTAATTTTCTTTTTAGTGTTCTCACACTCTACAACATGCTGGGTAGCTTAGATGACCCAACTACTGGTTTGCCGGCATTGGGTCATAATTTGGGATGCTTTTCAATATGGCAGGACTTTTTAAAACCTATTCTGAGTTATAAAAAGACCCAGCAAGCTAAACATAAGCCCTCACACGCAGTGGCACAATTAATTACCCAAATTCTGGGTATTTTCTTAACTGAGTGTTGCGGCAATAATCCCGCCGCACAGCCTGAGGATTTGAGGTGACTTCTTTTTCACTGGACTGGACAGGCAGAGGGACAAGACGTTGTCACCATAAACAGGTATTTAGCACAATCTTAAATATATTTTTTTTAATGTAAGTTCTATATGGATCCAGAAAATGGTTTATTCAACTCATTTAGTTAATGACCCTATTTAGTTTGCGGTTTGTAGCCGAGATTTGCAAAATCTAAGCTACAAACCGCTAATGATTTAGAGTGCTGTGTTGTCAAGTTCAGCATGAATTTGTTTTTCTTTATAACCTTAACTAGATTCAGTAGCTGTTAGACTAGCGTAATGGGCTAGTTATCAGTATTAATCGCAGTGAAATTACGCTAGTTAGGCCAGGTTATAGCTCCACCGTCTCATCTTAATTTCGCTAGCTTGCATTAATATACAGGTCGATTTGAACTTCACGGTTTCGTAGCGGTTTTGCTAGCTAGACAATGTAGGTCAACATTGTGTTGACCTACAAGGTATTTTTCATACCTGTAAAGTACCTGTTGAGATAATGTTTGGGTGTGGGAATGAGTGAGCGTGTGAGTGAGAGAATCAAGTATTATTGATCAGTTCCCTAACCATAATTTTTCTCTCAAAGATTCAATGGATACTTTTGGTGGAATCTGTTGTCACGCATCTCTAAATTTGAAGGTAAGATTATCATTGTCATCCTTTGTCTTTATGGGTGTAATATGTCAAACTGAACTCCCGGAGGAAGCTAATTCACATCAATTGAGTTAAACTGAGATGACAGTGGGTGATCGGGGTGAAGCACCACCTCAAATTTAATCTATCTTCTATAAAATGTAATGGTTGCAGTTTCAATTGAAATGTTTAGTACAGGCTGTTGTGTTTTACAATACACCAAATATTATTTACAAATTGTAACATATAATTAACTACAGCAGGAGTTTAAACCTTTTCAGCCAGGGGCCCTTATTAGAACAAAGAAATATTTGGGATCCAAGGTTATTAAAACATGACTACTATGTGTAAAAAGAAGTAGATTGCATTGCCTTTATACATAAAATAAAATTGCATTTGCTTCTCATCTCTTTTGTGGCAATTTCTTAACTAATGTACATTGGAGACATGTTTGCTTATCTATTACCCAGTATGGAACTCTGGTCTCTGGTTGTGACAGACATGCCTATATAATACAGAGGATCATGAGATACTCTGAGTAAGGGTATCAGTCCTTTGTTCCTTAGGAAACGCAGGAGAGGGGGATCTGGTATTTGCCTAGGGGGCATCATTGACTGGTATCGGCAGATTATAGGGTTACTCATTGATATGCCCACCTGCGTAACTCTTTAGGCCATCTATTTTTTGTCCGGATTCTGCAAGCCCTTACAGAGTTTAAGAGGTTACCAATGTGCAGAAGGACAGCCTGCCCTTTGTGTGAAGCCTAGGTAGTAATAGAACAAAGGGAATATGTTCTGTTGAGTTAGCACAGAAGTGAAGCATCATACCACACCTGTTTAACTGTTATAAATACTGACCGTTGTTGTATTTTCCTTTAGAGGCTCCTCGAATTATTATTCTGTAAGCGTTTGAGGCTTCTCTCTATTTGCAAATAAACTGCTAATCATTCCAAGAAGTAAGTCACTCTCTGTACTTACTCCTTTAAGAGTGACTTTTGATAAATTTCCATCACACCTCCATCCTACTCAGAGAAACCCATTATGCATTGCTTCAACTTGTCTATGAGCAAAGTACAATTCTCACACTAGATTACAATTGAACAAGAAACCAGGCAAGTCTAATTCAGCCGGCCCACAATAGACAGTGTTGCCATCTAGAGATTCGAACCCGGGTCGCCCATTTGAAAGGGTGTGCCGTTAACCACTACACCACAGAGCTGTACATGTGCCACCTGTCTCTTGTCTATACTGACACCAGGCATCTGAATATCCTGAACAAATCCTCTTTTGCCACTGGCTGTTTTAAATAGTTAACTGGCCATTTGTGAATGACATTGATACAGTTATACTGACTAACGTTTCTTACTAAGTTTACCTCAACCACAAATAGCATCTATGCATGCCGTTTGCCACTGGCCGTTTTAACAGCGTATTAGCCAGTAATAAGCTTTACCGGTATCTACTAACTTCTGACTGGAATAGTCATAAGAACTGAGCAATTGCTAGCGAGTCTGTCAAAGGTATTTCCTTTCCAACTGACTCACACAGTTTCATTTAAGGCTTACTATAATGTAGATATTTTAGCCAGTTAAGTTTGTCTATACGGAATAATTCATAACACGTACATTGCTTTGCCTGTCAGGAGATACGTTCTCAGCACCTATAGTTCACAAGTTCACTTCTCTAACCACCACGCTATTTAACAAGGGGTACTCACTTTCTCACTCGCTCGAAAATATCCAGTGAGTGGCAATTCTCTGGATAGAGAGGTCTTGTTGATGGCAGAGGTCAGAGGAGAATGGCAAGACAGGTTTGAGCTGATCGACATGCAACAACAATTCAAATAACCATTGATTACAACCAAGGTATGTAAAAGAACATCCCTGAATGCACAACATGTCGAGCCTTGAAGCAGATGGTTTACAGCTGCAGAAGACCACAAGAAAAATAAAGTAGTATACAATGTATGTCTGTTCAATTGCTAGCTTTAAGTTGGAAATTCTTAATTTTATTTTTGAATGCTTAGGAAGTGATTTGGCAAGAGATCATTTTGTTGTGTGTGGTCCCAATGTTTGAAGCCTCAGGTTGACCTGGCATACTATTAGCCGTACATTTATTTAGAAATTATTAATTGTGCTTTTAAGGGAAAGGGAGGGGATGTGGATATTTAAAATTGTGATTTTGTATAACATCAAGTTTTTTAACCATTAAAATGCATTTTGTTAAATAAAATACAGGATTTAAAACCACATTAACCCAGCAGGGAACTAAGAAATAACCCAAAGCTAGGTGTAAATAAAGTGGGGAGAACAAGTATTTGATACACTGCTGTTTATGCAGGTTTTCTTACTTACAAAGCATGTAGAGGTCTGTAATTTTTACCATAGGTACACTTCAACTGTGAGAGACGGAAGGCCTGGAGTTGCATAGCCAGTCTCCAGACCTGAACCCAATAGAAAATATTTGGAGGGAGCTGGAAGTCTGTATTGCCCAGCGACAGCACAGAAACCTGAAGGATCTGGAGAAGGTCTGTATGGAGGAGTGGGCCAAAATCCCTGCTGCAGTGTGTGCAAACCTGGTCAAGAACTACAGGACACGTATGATCTCTGTAATTGCAAACAAAGGTTTCTGTACCAAATATTAAGTTCTTCCCACTGTACAAAACCCCAAATTCTTCCAGTCCGGTAAGTTGCCAGGTGGAGCCACTGAGGATTTGATTTGTCAATCGGATTGAGATCTGGGGAATTTGGAGACCAGGGCAATACCTGGAACAAATAATCATGTTCCTTGATCCATTCACAAAAAATGTGGGCAGTGTAGCATTGGTGCATTAGCCTGCTGAAAGAGACCACTGCCATCAGAGAACACCATTGCCATGAAGCGGTGTGCCTGGTCTAGAAAGATGTTTAGGTAAATATCATGTGTCACATTAGAGTTGATATGAATGCCCGGACCCAGGGTTTCCCAACAGAATGTTGCCCTGAGAATCGCACTCCCTCTACTGGCTTGTCTTCTTACCACAGTACATCCTGGTGCCATCACTTCAACGATGGACATGGGTCCACATGGGCACTCAGTCTACACAGCAGGGTGTGATACACTGTTTTGACACATTCCTCCAATAGCAATCATTACAATTTTTTGTGACCATAGGTCACAGAAAACCAATTTTGCAATATGAAAGTTGAATTATGTGGTGTGCGTGATCTTATCTCCATGGGACTGGCAAACACTTGCTTAGGACCTAACCACAAGTAAACAAGCTGTATAAGTGGAGAGATTTCTTAATCATGATTTACCACAGCTATAGTTCACAGTGTATATGTCACGGAGCAGAGGCCTTAAACGCATTGCGACAGTGAATTACTCAGCTGTTCTGCCATCAACCTGTAGTACATACAGCCGGCGTGCATGTAGTAACTCATGATCTGAGCCGCTGCTAACGGGACGTCCGGATGTTAACATGCATCCTGGAAGGTGGTCATTACCCACGCAGCAAAAGACAGCACAATTTTACATGCTGGGCTTTGATTAGAACAGCCACTCACGATGCCAGTCCTCTACTGCGAATGTGTCAGCCTCAAGACAAATGGAGCAAAGTTATTGCATGAAAATTGGACCCGAGAATAAGGTTGCTCTTCCTTCCAAATCAGTTGAATGAACAGAGGACAAGGTTGGGAGAGTTGTCAAACAACACCATCGCCATTGAACAAGACTCACGTCAAGAACTCGGACTGGTGTCAAACACAAGCACACATTTTCAAGTGTCTTCACACCAATTATTTTTTGTTATTCATGTACAGTTAGCTCCAGAAATATTTAGAAATTGACACAATTTTCATAATTTTGGCTCGGTACGCCACCACAATGGATATGAAATTAAGAAACCGAGACGCAGAAAGTGCAGACATTCAGCTTTAATTCAAGGGGTTGTGGGATCTAAGCATTAACAACTACAGCTGCTGATCACATAATTAGAATATCATCAACAAGTTGATTTATTTCAGTAACTCCATTCAAAAAGTGAAACTCAGCTGTCGCATTCCTTGTGTCAAGCTACTCTTGAACAAGACACAGCGTCAGAAGCGTCTCGTCTGGGCTAAAGACAAAAAGGACAGGACTGCTGCCGAGTGGTCCAAAGTTGTTCTCTGATTAAAGTAAATTTAGCATTTCCTTTGGAAATCAAGTTCCCAGAGTCTGGAGGAAGAGAGTAGAGGCATAGAATCCACATTGCTTGAAGTCCAGTGTAAAGTTTCCACAGTCAGTGATGGTTTGGGGTGCCATGTCCTCTGCTGGTGTTGGTCCACTGTGTTTTCTGTGGTCCAAGGTCAATGCAGCCGTCTACCAGGACGTTTTAGAGCACTTAATGCTTCCTGCTGCTGACCACCTTTAGGGAGATGCAGATATCATTTTCCAACAGGACCTAGTTTAAGGACCATGGTATCCCTCTTCTTAATTGGCCAGCAAACTTGCCTGACCCTAACCCTATAGAAAATCTATGGGGTATTGTGAAGAGGAAGATGCGATACGCCAGACCCAACAATGCAGAAGAGCTGAAGGCCACTATCAGAGCAACCTGGGCTCTCATAACACCTGAGCAGTGCCACAGACTGATCGACTCCATGCCACGCTGCATTGCTGCAGTAATTCAGGCAAAAGGGGCCCCAACTAAGTATTGAGTGCTGTACATGCTCATAATTTTCATGTTCATGCTTTTCAGTTGGCCAACAGTTCTAAAAATAATTTTTTGTATTGGTCTTAACATGGGACAGTTGACTGGACAGGTCACATGGTCCCAACATAGTGCAATACACTGTTGGTGTTAATTACACCTACACTGACTTGTTAGGACAACCAGGCAATTTGCCAGGTCCACATCACAATGACTAAATAACTGATATTGGAACTTTTCATAACTGATGCAAGACAAAGAAAACTGAAGACGAGAAACTAAAGGACACTTGATTGGAAACAAACTTTTCTTTACAATCTAATATTTTCCTAAATGCACTGATATGATGATTTCATATGTAGGAAGGCTGGTTTCTCGCAAGACAGGTGGGAAACTGTACGATGACAACCCCAATATAGGACTTAGGCGTATTTGTAAGGATGCTTGATAAAGATCTACATTATGACTGCTATCATGGTATGTTTGGATAGTGAATAGTTCCGTATATTAGGTGGTCCCTGTCAAAGGTAGATATTTTCCCTATTTTAAAGAATCTTTCACAGGTACAACAGGATATGCATAAGTCTTCTGTATGATGTTGTCACATGGATCATGATAAGGACAAGGGGGGTTTTGAATGCTCAATGGACTTGCGGGAATGTTTAATCATGATGTCATGTTTTGCCTGATTTTCTGCTGAACACTGTTACCACTGTTGCCTGTGTATTTTTCAACCCTTATAATCGGAGGTGGGGGAGTGATTGATGACTATCATGCATTGAGTTATGTGTCCGAGTGTGGTGTGTCAATTGTCTTCTTTACATTCATTTTCATTTGAGGAACAATAAGACCTGACTGGTCAGATACCCCTTTTGTTGTTTTGTCTTAGTCATTTAAGTGTACGGGCCATTTATTTTCATTAGGAATTGAATTATACTAGTAATGTTTTATCAAATATATAATGTTTTTCTTTAAATGTTTGAAGGGGGGAAATGTGGGATCTAAGCAGTAACAACTACAATATGAATGCACGTTTCATTGGAAGTGAATGTGCCTAGATAGAATATCAGAAACCTCTCTGTTTAGATTCTCTCTGTAGGTTGCGCTCTGATAACCACAGGAATGTTTACATCGACCAGTTGGCATGGGGGTTAATGTCTTGGCTTTGCTAGGTAAACACGCCCCTCAATGTATATAACAGCTTGTAACCAACATTACAGTGAGAAGAGACTGAGTGAGATGAGATCGAGTTTGTGTAAGGAAGACCAGGTACGTAACCTCATGAACAGGACTATCTAATGCGGCAATAAACAAATTATCTACTCTCTTTCTTGACAACCGGGTAATCAAATTATTATAACAACCACTATAAGAAATGGCTGATTTCTAATAGAGTTGAACAAAAAAATAATATGCTACGTTTAGGAATTGTAAGCATTTTCATACAGTCCCCTTATTTCAGGGGCTCAAATGTAATTGAACAAATTAGCACAATAATAATTTAGTCGTGAATCCTTTGCAGGTGATTGACTCGGCCAGTGCAGAATAATGCACTTTTTAGCCTTAAAAAACTCCTGGGTTGCCACTGCAGTATGTTTTGGGTCATTGCCCATCTGTAAAGTGAAGCGCCATCCAATCAACTCCGCAGAATTTGGCTGAATCTGAGCAGACAACATATCACTATACATTACATAATTAATCGGGCTGCTTCTGTCTCATCATCAATCAACACCAGAGATCCAGTGTCATTGGAATCTATGCAGGCTAATGGCATCACACTGCCTCCACAGTGTTTTACAGAATATGTGTAAATCAAATCTAGTGTTTCTATTCTTGAGGTTTATGAATGGTTTGCACTGCGTGGTTTATTTGCTCTAATGATGTCTTCTCTTTATGGTAGACTTGGATAAACATATGCCTACCTCCGGGAGTGTTTTTCACTTGGCTGGATGTTGTGAAAGGGGTTTTCTTTATCATGGAAAAAATCCTATGATCCTACCAGACTGTGGATTTGGCCACTCTTAATATTCCTGCTGTCTCTCTGATGGATTATTTTTTGCAGCACCAAGGACGGCCTGTTTCACTTGTATTGAGATCTCCTTTGACTGCATGTTGTGGGTTCACAGCAACAGCTTCCAAATGCAAATGCCACACCTGGAGTTAACTCAAGACCTTCAACCTGCTTAACTGATGACGATATTACAAAGGAATACCCCACACTTGTCCTCGAAACAGCTTTTGAGTCAACTGTCCAATAACTTTTGGTCTCTCATAAAAAGGGGGGCTACAAATTAAGGAGCTGAAATTCCTCAACACTTCCTTGAATTTGGATGTGAACAACCTAAAGTTAAAACTGCGAGACTGCACTCTAAGCCCAAATTCATCATTCAATCGTAACTTGAATTTGTGTCAATGTCCAAACATTTCCAGACCTAAATGTATGTCACGGTGGGGTAAGCAAGGAGGCGAAGTGCAGGATGAATGGTGAAACAAGTGTATACAAGACAAATCGTCCTGGGTCGCACGAGCAGTAGGATAAAATGGTTTGGCGAGCTGTGCGGGTGTCTGGAGCAGAGTTTAAGCTATGTATTTATTTGGGACAGCCATTCAAATAAATACCAGAATTACTGCCCAATAGAACAGCTAGCAGACATTTTAAATAGGCCTAGCCATATTATAGCCTATATTTAAACAGCAATAAAAAAATGTTTTAAACCAGTCAGCAAAATGAACTCTTTGCAACTGAGCTGCTGAATCATTTCATTATGTAATAGCATTTTAGTGCCATCACCCCACTCCCCACCGAGCAGGAAGTGCGCACGCAAGGGAGGGCTCTGCTTACCAGAGATTGCGCAATATGCGGGCTTGGTGAGTCAGCAGTCTGCACGAAGGGTTGTAAGGACAATAGAAAGCATTCTCTTAGTATTATCCCTATCATAGTTTTAACATTTACTGTAAGCAGTTAGCGTGTTTTATTTTGAAAAATTATCTAGCCATCTAGTGGGGAGGAAACTTGCTAGTTATTGCTTATGCGTGGACATTGACTCATCTAGCAGCCTACTCTTGGTGTTGATGCCCATTATCATGCTTGCAATCTGTCAGCTAGGGGTTTTAGGAATGCAGTCAGCATGTAGCTAATTACAAAATGTCAATGTACAATCTCAGGCATGGAGAGGACTGCAAGTTTATTCCCTGCCATTATGTTATAGACTTCATATGAAATCGATGTCCAACACAGAGGTGCAGCTTATACATCATTGAGATGCAGCCAAATTTCCTTGCCCATTTAAAACTATCAAAAGTTTAAACTCGTTAGTGTGAATTATGGTATTTTGCATGTATGCAATGAATTTGTCCAATTTCAAAATAGATTAAGTAAAAAGATCCAACTCAACCAAAAAGTATACACACAATCATTCTTGTGCACAGTGGTTTACAATTGCCTAGGAGGCTATTTCATGATTAACCAAGCTTTGCAGCAATGAGTGAACATACTGGCAGAGACAAGCCTGTTCTGTATAAGATTGGTAAAGTAGCGCATGCAAAACCACAGCAAGGCTGCAAATATCCTGTTGAAAGGGTTTCACTGTACCCTTTTCAATAAACTTTTCTGGAAACAAAAAGGAACTAGCCCGCAATTAGAAGGGATGTATTTTGCCCAGGCTGGATTCAATCCGTAGTTTACTATTTGACAGAGTGACTTTAACCACAATGCCATTTAATCAGCGGGTATATGGGTGCAAGTGATACGAACACGTGAAACCAATGTGGTGTCTGTTTACTGCTTGCATTGTCAAACCAAAGTCAAAAATTCATGGTTCATGCAACTAGTTCCCTACATTAATTAATCCAAACCAACTAGAGATATAATAGGATCACTAAACTACATAGAACACATATATTTTGAAAGAGATTACTGTAGATGGCTATCTAATAGCTATACAGTTCCTATAATGAAAACAATAACTTGAATTATTCCATGGTGGGTTTGTTTCTTTCGAGGTTAGTTGAATAGCTAACCACTACTTTAAGTGCACTACACAATCTAAATCCAAAAAGCAATTGGTCATTGGTGCAGTTAGTCCATCACAATGTAACCATGAACAGTTTTACTTTAGGCTTACTATAATGTAGCTAGCCAGTGCATTTTCTGTCTAGCAATACAGTATCTATAAGGATAACAATGACTAACCATTCCTTGTCTGGTTAGTTTCTTTAGAAAACAAATTGCATTGACAGTTGAATAGCCAACCACTACACTACCTAAATCGATAGCAATATCTTCGTCGGTGCAGTTTGTCTATCGCAATATAACTTTCAAAGGTTTTCCTTCAGGCTTACTATAATGACGCTGCTGAAGCTTGTAGCCAGCAAAGTTCTAGTCTATCTTGAACAAATCCTAATGCCTAATTTGTTTGGTCAGTGGAGAGGATCAATCTCCGGTCGCCTACGTGATAGTCTGCTTCTATAACCATAACGCTATTTAGCAATGGGTAGTCATTCAGTCAATCAGTAAGAGACATTCGCTCTTAGCCTGCTCCACTAACACGGTCCGGCAAAAAAGTGGGACTTTCTGTTTAACCTTGGGAATAAATACTTGGCTGAAAGCTTAGCCTACTTGTCAAGGTTCATTTATTATGAGCAAACATGGCTTTGGAATGTTCTGGTGTAGTCAAAAGGTCACAACAGGGTAGTAGTGCATAGCAAAATAAGGCTGTAGGAGGTAGAGCTGTGTTATTGTGGCAAAGAGTTTTAATCTTGACAAAACAACATATCAACACTGCCCAGGTCCTACAGAGGGCAAGCAAATTCAGGAAAGGTTGGGATTTTGGACATGGCTGCTTTTCTTGTTGCGCTCTAGTGACAATTGTGGTAGTGAGGTGGAGAAAGCGCTCACCTCCAAATATATTTAAGAGAAAAATGCTTCCTGGTTGAGTGAGCAATATGATAAGTAGGACTTCGCAATATCTGGATTACAAGTAATGATGTGCAGTTGACCAACAAATCGTTCTTTTTTAACCAATCTTTTTAGTGACTCAGGACTCACAAGTACATTTTTCTAGTGACTTGTTCAATTATACCATTTAATGGAATGTCGACCGCTTACTGCTTATGTGAAAAAATGACTTGTTCAGTTGAACGATTGATTTGTTCATTAGAGTTCTAACAAAATCACTGAATAAGCAGTACATCAGCTCAGTACTCTATCCAAACAGTCTTACGTTCTTAAAGAATAGTAGATGCCGGCAGCTTTATAAAGCAGCATTATAAAGACATTTGTAACAACAATTGTAAAGAAAAAATTTGTGTAGAATTTCATTATTGACTGTCATGATAAATACAAAAGTATACGCCAAGCATTAGCTTAAGCAAACAAGAAACCAGGCAAGCCCCTAAAGTTAGTTGCCTTTCATCCTCTTGCTAAAAGTAGGCTAAGATGTATTGCATCACTCTGACTGACTTGGCCCAACCACACTACTACCAGTTGGATTGAGGAACATAAACAACAAACACGTGTGAAGGAGTGAGTGTTATAAGAATTACTTTTTAAACATTATACTTTTTTAGATGTCATGATATATCGTCATATTTAAACATTATAGATTGGACTTTTGAGAGTATTTAAAAAAAATGATATTGAAGCAAGTCTATTTCAACCCAAAAAAATACATACGTAAAAAAGTGTGTTAATTGAACACACACAAGTATTCGAATACTAATGACATTTCGGGTATTTGACTATCCGTGCCCTTTCCTACTGTTAATGCGTGACTAAAGTATATACTGTCAAGAGGCTATACCAATGCCCAGCAAATGTACAGCTCTATGGCATAGTGGTTAAAGACACAGCCTTTCATGTGGGTGACCCGTATATTTACTGAATTCATATTTGGTCACAAAACGTTACATGAGTTCAGCTGTGGAATCGAAAGGCAGTTGAAAATACAGAAAACAGTGAGTTAAGCAAACAGCATATAACTGACTAGCTTAGCTAACTAGCTTCTCAAGATTATTCCATTCAATAATCTCAACGTGGTGTCTTCATTAATATCATCTTGTAGTTTTGCGTGTTTACCAAACAGCTTCCTCCATATGCGCAATCTTTTTTGTCAAACAAACAGTGATTGAGACAATGTTACATGAGAACAACACCCTGACCTTTGCAAGTTATGTAGTAGCGCTCACGTGGTATCGGTAGTTTTAAAAACAGGTATTTTGGCAAAATAATACTATTCAAAGAACAACACATACTAATCGGATGGTAAAATATGGTCAAATTAACAGCACGCCAAGTTTGATTATTTCTTGGACACCATTAACCATTGCGTTAAACCGAGTAACGTTTTAAGTTTACCTCCACCACAAATAACTATGAACTGCATGGCTTTTGCTACTGGCGGTTCAAACAGCTTATAAACCATTCGTGAATGACATTGATTCAATAACAACTGTATAGGTGACGATAACATACTTTTCTGTCAAGTGAAAAGACGAGTGAATCCTGTAGTCAGCATCCTGAACAAATCCTAAGACATATTTCGAAAATCCACCAGAAATAGTTGCTATATAACAGTAAACATTTACATTTTAAACTTCCTATAACGTACAGTGGGCAAAAAAGTCAGCCACCAATTGTGCAAGTTCTCCTACTTAAAAGGATGAGAGAGGCCTGTAATTTTCATCATAGGCACACTTCAACTATGAGAGACAACATGAGAAAATAAAAATCCTGAAAATCACATTGTAGGATTTTTTATGAATTTATTCTGTGGCAATGACAGGTCTTCACAAGGTTTTCACACACTGTTGTTGATATTTTGGACCAATCCTCCATGCAGATCTCCTCTAGAGCAGTGATGTTTTGAGGCTGTCTCTGGGCAACCCAGACTTTCAACTCCCTCCAAAGATTTTCTATGGGGTTGAGATCTGGTGACTGGCTAGGCCACTCCAGGACCTTGAAATGCTTCTTACGAAGCCACTCCTTCGTTGCCCAGGCGGTGTGTTTGGGAAAGACCCAGCCACGTTTCATCTGCAATGCCCTTGCTGATGGAGGTTTTCACTCAAAATCTCACGATACATGGCCCCATTCATTATTTCCTTTACACAGATCAGTTGTCCTGGTCCCTTTGAAGAAAAACAGCCCTCAAGCATGATGTTTCCACCCCCATTCTTCACAGTAGGTATGGTGTTCTTTGGATGCAACTCAGCATTCTTTCTACTCCAAACAGTACGAGTTGAGTTTTTACCAATAGGTTCTATTTTCGTTTCATCTGACCATATGACATTCTCCCAATCCTCTTCTGGATCATCCAAATGCTCTCTAGCAAACCTCAGATGGGCCTGGACATGTACTAGCTTAAGCAGGGGGACACGTCTGGCACTGCAGGATTTGATTCCCTGGCGGCGTAGTGTGTTACTGATGGTAGCCTTTGTTACTTTGGTCCCAGCTCTCTGCAGGTCATACACTAGGTCCCCCCTGTGTGGTTCTGGAATTTTTGCTCACCGTTCTTGTGATCATTTTGACCCCACGGGGTGAGATCTTGCATGGAGCCCAGGATCGAGGGAGATTATCAGTGGTCTTGTATGTATTCCATTTTCTTATAATTGCTCCCACAGTTGATTTCTTCACACCAAGCTGCTTACCTATTTCAGATTCAGTCTTCCCAGCCTGGTGCAGCTCTACAATTTTGTTTCTGGTGTCCTTTGACAGCTCTGTGGTCTTGGCCATAGTGGAGTTTGGAGTGTGACTGATTGAGGTTGTGGACAGGTGTCTTTTATACTGATAACAAGCTCAAACTGGTGCCATTAATACAGGAGTGAAGGACAGAGGAGCCTCTTAAAGAAGTTACAGGTCAGAAATCTTGTGAGAGTCAGAAATCTTGCTTGTTTGTAGGTGACCAAATGCTTATTTTGCTGAGGAATTTACCATCATAAAAAAATCCTACAATGTGATTCTCTGGATTTTATTTCTCATTTTGTCTCTCATAGTTGAAGTGTACCTATGATGAAAATTGCAGGCCTCTCATCTTTTTGAAGTGGGAGAACTTGCACAATTGGTGGCTGACTAAATACTTTTTTGCCTCACTGTAGCTACTCAAGGCTGTAGCCAGCAAAGTTTTTGTCCATCCTGAACAAATCCTCTTTTGCCACAGGCCATTTTAACAGCTAATTAGCCATTTGTGAATTACATTGAAACAGTATCTATCAATATATGTGACGATAACAGATTTTTTGTAAAGAGAAAAGACATGAGAATCGTGCAGCCAGCGAAGTGTTTGTCTATCCTGAACAAATCCTAATATCCACTAGAACGGTTTTATTTTAGGCTTCTTATTACATAGCTACTGAAGGCTGTAGCTAGCAAAGCTTCTGTGAGTCCTGAACAAATCTGGAGGCATAAAGTGTTTTGACTGTGACGGGACCTGTTGCTCGGTAATCCACGTCTCTAACCATTATGCTATTTAATAAGGGGTAGTCAGTAACTCACTCACCCACCCACCCAGTCAGTCAGTCAGGCAGTAAGAGACATCCGCTCCTTTAGGCCGGCGCAGCTTATACAGTCCGTCAAAAAGACTGACAAGTTCAGTTGTATTGTTCAATTGAATGATTTTTTTGTTCATTTGAACAACTGGCAGTGGAGTTGTACACAACCACAGAATACACTCAAACAAGAGAATAGCATTATAAAGACATGCTTATAACAGATAATTGGTCACATGATAATTGTAGTGGATTCTTAACTGGAATGATAAACACAGATGAAACCATACACTGAGCCTTTGCTTGAGTAGAAAAGACTTGTGAACAACAGAGTCATTTTTATCATATCGATTGAACAATGACCATTAGTTCGCCCCGGGGGGCTATGGGCATTGTTGACTAATCTTTTGTGCAAGTGTACCCGAGGGAGGTCTACAAGGAGGCTTCATATCAGGCTGCTTCTATTGGTCTCTCGTAGGATGATGCAAACTGCAAAATCCATCCAAAACACCTTTATCACAGTAATTACTGACGGAAGCACATTCAGAAAGACACGTGCCAGACACTACACGCAGGGCTGGTTTCTTTTGTTTTATACAAAGAGCACCTGCACACGGAAAGTAAAAAATGTAAGCTTCTTGGTATAAAACCAAATACATATGGAATAGCTAACTATTTAAGTCTAAAAGCAAAATGGATGTGCTGTAGAGCCCTGACACTAATAGCTCATTCTTACCTGGCTCCAATGATGTCTTTCTTTGCCAGATCAATGCCTGCCACAACCTTGACACGGAGAACTCGGTTTTCATTCTGCAAAGAAAAAATTTAAACAAATAACATCAATACACCTCAAAATAAAACATCTGAATTGAACCTCAGCTCAAATGCTATGATTTGCCGATATAATATTAGCCCAGATTCTGGATTGGCTAATTGGCACTAAATAAAAACAAGTCAGAATAAAGGGTTTATATTTGGGGAAAAAAAGCTCTCTCAGTCATTGCTGTTTCTGAGAGTTTACAATATTATTTCAGGGCTTGGCAGAGAAGATAGGAGCCAGTGAGGCAGGAATAGAAGTTTTTCCCGCAAGATGTAAGGGAGTCAAATGTCCTGCCAGGAATTAAAGTTAGCCATTATCAGCAACTGATAATACAAATCAAATGACCTAATAGCCTAACCTTCATTAAGTACGATATGCCACCCTTTATAAAAATAAACAATCATGTTTGACAACAACTCATCAAATTACTCTTTGTGCCCACTGAAGACATTATTTAATATAAACCTAGAATGCTGTTAGACTTATATGCTCCCCTTTTAAAGAATCCCTACTTCTTTTCCTGTTGAAAAGCTGTGAATACCGTACCCCTATTTAATACAGTATAGAGAGAACCAACCAATTCTAAATAATTAATGTTTTAAATGGCATGAAGCATAAGAACACAGAAAAAGCTAGTGCAAAAATTCAAGTTTTTAAAAACATTTTTATAATTTAGCATACGTAAAGTAAGGGAATACATTTTCATGCATCTAGAACTGTCAATAAGAAAATTAAAACATTGTCTCTTAAGCCAAGAGGGTGGTCCCTAAACACTTCTGGCAAAGATTATGCCATGGACCAATGCCACTGCTATTCACACCATGGTCACTTCAGGACCATTCTGATACAGAATTCTTGTTTTCATTACGTAAAATGAGAATGGTGCAGTACTCCAACCTAGAAGTATTTTTCCGTACAACTAATCACAGACAGTCTATAACATATAAACAGGACAAAACAAGCAAGCCCTTATATTGTTAGGCTATGATGAATGGTTGACACAGCGCTGCCCTTCGGCTTCAGGCCAAAGAAGGACATTTCACCAGGGCCTATTTTATCAGTTTTCCATCAAACAATTCTCCGCTCAGCCCCACTCTAGCTAGAATGGAGTCCCAAAAAGAGAGCCAGTCATCTACATTTGTGGCTACGTCGGTGGCTCTGCCCCCCAGTAAACAGTGTACGATCACCAGCTGATTCTTTAGTCTAATACTGCAAGTAATGGAATCACCGATGACTCAAGTTTTCAGTATACTGGGCCACTGGTAGAAAATGCCTGTCGGTCATTCCCCTCCGAACACGGCTCGGGCCTTGACTCCGACACCAGTGGGGAAAACTTGTTGAAAATCTCAGTCGGCTTTAGCAGTAACACAGGTTTAACTGGTAGATGGCATTTCTTTGCTATGCCTAAGAGAAAGTTCCTGCCTGGCTGCAGCAGCTGAGCCGGGGGGCTAACAACACTATTGTTTCTTCCTGGTGGGACAGAGATTTATTTCCATTTCTACACTAAAATAATCCTTGCCTGACATTTGCGTCTGAAGCCGAGCCTCTAACTCTGCTATCTTTACCTTAAGACAATTGTTTTCTTTCATGTTGCAGCTACAACAATTACAATAATAAAGTAACACGATAACAATCCCACAATGCAAAGCGACCATTTCCTTTGGTGTTATAAAGTAATGTATTCATCAAATACATAAACATTAGCAACATAGCCAGCTATGACAGTAGTAGTAGCTAGAGCAGCTGCAATATGTCCTGTAGCAAGCAAGCAAGTCTATTCCCTGTCCCCGTCAGTCCCTGTCCTTCTGGTCATGCCTCCAATCTGGACTAGGTTTAAATAGACTCTGGGCTCAGTCCACATGCATCGATTAACTGTTACAACTTGGACTCTTAATATGTTCACTCAGCACAGCCAGAATAGGACTGGTCACCCCTCTGAGCCTGGCTCCTCTCTATTTTTCTTCCTAAATTTCAGCATTCTTAGGGAGTTTTTCTTAGCCACTAATGTTCAACACTACTGTTGTTCGCTCCTTGGGGTATAAGGCCATGTGTTTTGTGAAAGCTCTTTGTTACAACTTCTGATATAAAAAGGGCTTTATAAAATAAATGTGGGTGATTGATTAATTGATTATTTATATAGCACAATTCAGACATAGAAGCAATTCAATGTGCTTTACAAAGAAAAACAATAAAATACAATAGCAAAAAACAAATACTCAAATGAAAGCATCAAAATATCATAAAAACTGGATAAAAACACAGGAAGCTATAAGGCTAAACATTGTGGTTAAGTTTAAGCTACAGAGCAATTCCAATTTCCATTAACCTAACCGAACGTCATTCTCTATCGGGCATTGGTATGGAATTGTTTTCTGACCGGTGAGTAACTGCAAAATGCTGTAATTTATTTTACTGAAACAAATCCTACCTAGTGCATGCTTTAACTAGAGCGGCAATGGGCAGTGTATAACTTCGAGTAGCTGCATCATTCTAGCTAGTAAGGGTACTTATGTGGAATTCAAAACCGTACTCCATCATAATGGAGAAGAACATTAAAATATGATGAAGAATTAAGCCTAGATATTTCTGGAAAACAAATTAAATGTTTGTATTATTTTGCATGATTCTTGACTTACAATGTGTTTAAATGGCTAGGTAGAAAACCTATCCATTACGCATCCCACTGCACACATCCTACAACAACTGAAATCCTGGAATATCCCAGAATATAGCCCAGTCAAAATACATTTGTGGTCATAAATTTGCATACCCTGTCAGAAATTGTGAAATTTTGGCATTCAGGGATCTCTTAATAACAAGACAAATTCAGGTAGACCAAGAAAGATTTCAGCCAAAACTGCTAGAAGAAATTGTTTCAGATACAAAGAAAAACCCATAGGTGACCTCAGGAGAAATACAGGCGGCTCTGGTAAAAGACGGTGTGTTTGTTTCAAGGAGCACAATATGACAATACTTGAACAAAGATTAACTGCACCGTAATTGTGAGTGACAAGACCAAAATATAGCTTCATGGTCACAACCATAAGCACTATGTTTAGAGAGTGGTCAACAAGGCCTATAGCGAACAGAATATCATCCCCACTGTGAAGCATGGTGGCGGCTCATTGATGTTTTGGGAGTGTGCGACCTCTAAACGCATGGGGTATCTTGTGGAAATTGATGTTAGAAATCTGCCGTTTCGTATAGTGGTTGTAATAATTAGGGAGAGAGTACTTCATTTGTTTATTGCAGCATTTGATAGTCTATTAGCGCCTGATGTTACAGGCTCAATCTCTTCTCTACTCACTGTAGTGTTTGTTACAAGCTGATATATACATTGAGGGGCATGTTTACCTAGCAAAGCCAAGACAGTAACCCCCATATGCCAAATGGTCAATGTAAACATTCCTGTGGTTATCAGAGTGCAACCTACAGAGAGAATCTAAAACCGAGAAGTTTCTGTTGTTCTCATCATCTAAGCACTTTCACTTCCAATGAAACGTGCATTCATACTGTAATTGTTAATGCTCATATTCCACAATGGCAAGACGAATGCAGCATGTCAGTATCAGAAAATACTGTCAGACAATTTGCATTCTCATGCATGAAAGCTGTGCATTGTACGCTCTTGGATTTTCCAGCACGACAACGACGCGAAGCACAAAGCCAAGTTGACCTCCAGTGGTTACAGCCTTAAAAGGTGAAGTTTCTGGAGTGGCAATCTCAGTAGCCTGATCTTAATATTTTTGAGCCACTCGGAGGAGATCTCAAATGTGCATTTCATGCAAGACGTCCAAAGACTTTCCATGACCTAGAGGCATTTTGCCAAGCAGCTATACCACCTGCAAGAATTCAGAGTCTCATAGACAAATATTACAAACACTGCACAATGTCACTGATGCTAAAAGCGCAATACGCAGTATTTAGAACAAAGGGTATGCAGACTTTTGAACAGGGGTCAGTAAATGTTTTGTTTTAGGATTGTGACAGTCTTTTATGACCTACAGTTGAATGTGTATCCCAAAAGAAATAAAATGCATGTGTTTTGCCTGCTCACTCGTGTTTTCTTTACAAATGCTACATATATTACCAATTCTCCAAGCACATGCTAACTTTTGAGCACAACTGTATGTTTTTCCACTATACAGTCCAGCCTCAGCAGTTCGGCTGATGAAGTATTCTACAGATGGTAGCAGCTAACACAGGCCTAGTATCTGGAGAGTCTTCCAGATTTGTCTGACAGTTGATTTTGCTTTTTCATTACAGTGAGCATCTTTTTGGTTATCGACTATCATGTTATTAGTTTGGTTTATCAAGTCACTCATGTTTTCTTTACAAATGGTACATATATTACCAACACTCCAAGGGTATGCAAACTTTTGAGCACAACTGTAGTATCACAGCATTTAGTGAAATAGACACAAAATGCTTATTAGAAAATATTTTTATTAGCAAGCCCCTTTTTTACTATGCACAAAAACATGTGATACTGTGTTAATATAATCAGAGTTAGTCCTTTGCGATGTTGATTGTGTGCATAACCAAATTTGCACCCAGGGTTTGTAAGAAGAGCCTTTTGATAAAGGGAAGAAGCCACCCAGCCACCCATGTCTTTCTGACTCTCATATCATTTCCTAGACAATAGTAAATGGCTACTATACTGCAAGTTGTGATACCTATCGGCTGACAAATCAATGGCACACTCAGCAAGCAAGGTAGCTAATGTTTTCAAAATAGCTGACAACAAAACATGTCACTCTATAATTATGATAAGTGTTAGCAATGGGTGTGGGGGGGAAATGTTTGCCCAGCTGTTCCACAAAGTCCCCTCCGCTGCTATGTGAGTAATGCATAATTATCATATCCTCTTTCTTATAGACTGTCAGGGCTCAGACATTCTAATACAGTCACTCATAACCAGCCCACTGAGGGCAGTGTCAGAAAAAAATATATATAATTCCCAGGGACACAGGATCCTAAAAAAGGCTTCCTTTCCCTCTGAAAACCGAATGTGTTTGTATGTCTACTAGGTTACGTTTAAATTATTCACAACCACAACTGCTTTGAGGCTCACATGTAATGAAGGTCCACCCATATAATCTTCATAGAAATATCCCATGAAAAAATTGTAAAGAGTTGTATTATAAGTTAAATGTAGGCCTGGTATGTTAAGAGACCAATTAATTAATGTAGCTAGTAATTGCTACTACCATTGTCAATTTTTTTTTGGAAATGGCTAAATGTATCTAAATGTATCAAAGCCTTCTGCGCATCTGTGAAAATTTATCTTTTTCACTTTGTGTAATGGTATAATCGCATGCCTTAGCTGATACTTCCAAAACAAGAGTGTCCAAACAGTTTATTGTACAATGTTTTGAAAGTACAATGCATTTCTGTTCCACTGCCAACTCTCAAACAAATCTAAAATATATTATTATTTCTCTGAATGAACTATCATGTTGAACAGAAAAAACTTAACAACCCAGTGTGTTTTTTATTAAACTTTTTTAACCTGGTTTCAAAACATGTTTTTTATGACATACTGCAATACATTTATGGTACAAGCCAAGGTATGTGCAGGCAGAAGGTAGAACGGCCACAGCTGTAGATCTATCTCTCTATAAATAAATATATATCCCTATTTATAAATATATATCTCCATATATGAATTAATATCTATCTCTAGAGAGATAGATAGATAGATATCTATCTATCTATCTATCTATCTATCTATATATAAATATCTATCTATCTATCTATCTATATATCTATCTATCTATATATATATATATATATATATACAGTGGGGCAAACAAGTATTTAGTCAGCCACCAATTGTGCAAGTTCTCCCAGTTAAAAAGATGAGGCCTGTAATTTTTATCATAGGTACACTTCAACTATGAGAGACAAAATGAGAAAGAGATTTGAGATCCAGAGAATCACATTGTAGTATTTATATTTATTTATAAATAATAAATATATAGAGATATCTATATATCAAGAGAGAGATATATATATATATCGAGATACCACTTGATATATAGTCACAGATATCACTTGAAATAAACAAGATTCCTTTGGAGATTAGCAAAAGTCAGGAAATAAATAAATAAAATAAATATATATATATATCGAGAGAGAGAGAGAGAGAGATA
>JACXGJ010004709.1:0-43512 GCA_016801105.1 Esox niger
CCCCACCACCACCACCACCACCACCACCACCTTTCTCCTGTTACCGATGCAACATTTCTGCACCCAGAAGGGATGTGTGGAGATTTCTGGACCTCTAGCCACTGGAAACACCTGAGGAGATTTCTCCTGTTCTTCTGCTTCCCACACCAGCTGTGTTCTCTGTGACTTGACTGGTTTCCCCACGTCTGCCTCCACGCCCCCCCTGCCAGCCACTGTCAAAGGTTGGCGCCTTACCCGGGTAGAAACCCGGACCCCGGCACTCTATTAGGATCCCCCATACTGTTCCCCTCATCAATAATACACTGGCCAGCCAGATGCAGCTCTGCACCTGGGGTGTGTGTCATCATAGCCCGACAGCCTCTCGTTGGATCGATCCAGCAGGATGTCCCGACCCAGGGTAACGGACCTCATGACAGGTGAGGGAATGACTGTACATTATCCTACAGTGAGGGGGGGAGTCTATTTCTAGACTGTCTGTCAGCTGTCTAAGACATTCTTAAGGAGTGTCCCATCACAAACCCAGAAGATAAGTCATACAGAGAAAGTATCTTTCAGTGATTGTTTGCAGAGAGGTTATTGAGTTACTGTAGAAATTCCTTTCTTTTTGTTGGAGCTCTGTTGGTGGCACCTGAGGTACACTATGTTAATTAAAGGACTGAATATTCTGTGTGAATGGCCTTGTGATCAAGTCGATCATAAAGACTGGTTGTCTTTGCACTGAATTTACCTTTAATGAGATTAAGCTAGTATCTCTGAGAATGTCATTAACTTTATTTCTTGATATATAATTAAATAATGTTATATTTTCTCAAAACCAACAAGATTATATTCTAAATAAATATTTTAGTTGAGCATCATTTACAACCAGATTGTTTTTCAAGGAACACATGGGCAAGCATGAGCCAATGTTACAGTTTGGGTTGGAAAAGACAAATGAATGTCACACATGGACCTACTGAAGAAACTGTAGGACTCCTAACAAGCCCATTAGCCTGCTTATCTACAAGGAGCTGTCAAGGCAAAGTAGAATGTCACAGGAAAGGGAGAGAATGTTAGAGTGCAATGAAGAGAAGACAAAATGTGGTGATAAAGTGGGAGAGGGAGAAGAGGAGAGGTGGAGAAAGTGGTCTACATATATGGCTTTACAACAAGCCAAGCCCTTGATTTTTCTGTCAGTAATATTTTTTCCCTATAACTAAAGTGCAAACAAACGGATTCTCTCACTTCCATTAATGAATGCAACCCTGAGTGCTTGACACTTCAGTGTAGATCCCACCTTATGAGTCAGTAGGTAGAACCTCTCATCCCTTAGTGTAGGAGTTGACACTGGTCAAATGGAACGGAAGCTAAGATAACAGGTGAAGGAGGAATGACTTCTATCCGGAACTTGGAGTGGAACAGTGTGAGCTGATGTCAACTTTTGTTTCTAAGATGCTTTACAAAACGTTTTATCAATTGATGGAGAGTACAACAGTGCAACTGAAAATGGCAATGAGGAGAGTACAGTACAGTATGTACATCAATGAAATACGTTACTTGACTCTGACCTCGAATACACAGACTGGATTCAAAGACCAATCATGGACTTGATACCATCATTGACTTTTGGCCACTAGTTGCACATGTAGTGCTGTTGAGGGTAAAAAGGTCCCCAAATATGGTATATACTGTTTTGTGCTGATTTGTGTCCCACATCATTAAAACCACTTGCTTTCAAACTTTAATGAGGTATAATGATGCTAACTGTGGTATAATAGTGACTCTACATTTAGACTATGTATATATAAACAACATTCTTGCATATATATGAACAACATTGAGAGGTTTAAACAAGATTTTGTTAATTGTTACAGACCTTTTCTTTAAGTCAACATGTTTCCATTATCACATTCACCTTACTTAGGGAAACAAAACAGAGCTTTATTGAAATTCATCACTATTGCTTTGTCGAGTTTGGTGTTGTTTATGCATGTTTCTGTATGTTGTATGCATCATTATGGTATATATGATATGTAAATATTTAGTGTGGTGATGAAGTGATAAAGTAAGCCATGTCTGCATCAGAAGGAGGAATAGAATTTACTGGATAAAAAGGCTGTTTGAAGCACACTTAAAATATATTAACAGCTTGGACTCCACCTCCATTGCTGATATAACTCAGTCAACATTATGCAGAGTGAGGGTTTCATAACTGCCAGTCCATTCATAAAAATGTCTTTGTAGGGCATCCAAAAGAATCATTCCTTTGTGTTTTTAGTGGGCTGTTTTGCTAGCTAAGAAACTGCTCTTGAGGGCCATTCTAGAAACATTTAGCCAGAATGGACTTTTTAATCCTTTGTATTCTCAGAGCCCTGAAGAAACCGGTTAATTGGGCTTGAGATAGTGACATCTTATCTTTCTCCTCCTCCATCATTTTCTTCTCATCTGTAAAATATCCACTCAACAACAGCTCAACCGTTTTCTCACGCTGTTGTAAAATGTCCCGTCAACGACAGCTCAACCGTTCTGTCACGCTGTTATAAAATGTCCACTCAACGACAGCTCAATCCTTCACTCATGCTGTTATAAAATGTCCACTCAACGACAGCTCAACCGTTCTGTCACGCTGTTATAAAATGTCCACTCAACGACAGCTCAACTGTTCTCTCACACTTTTGTAAAATGTCCACTCAATGACAGCTCAACCGTTCTGTCACGCTGTTATAAAATGTCCACTCAACGACAGCTCAACCGTTCTTTCACGCTGTTGTTAAATGTCCACTCAACGACAGCTCAACCGTTCTCTCATGCTGTTGTAAAATGTCCCCTCAATGACAGCTCATCCGTTCTGTCATGCTGTTATAAAATGTCCACTCAACGACAGCTCAACCGTTCTGTCACGCTGTTGCTCCGTTGCCATAGTATCAAGCGCTTGCTCAAAATTACTTTTATTATCCTTAGAAATTCTGAACCGCTCCTGGGCAATTCCAGGATAACCAAATTAAACTCTTGTTTTCCACTTTAAATGTATGCCAAACCATTCATTGCAAAGTTAGTTAAAGCAAACAATACAATTCTGCGCACAATTCATCCATTTAGTAAAATCACATTTTTTTATGACTACATTTTCCCAAAAATTCTTGAGTGTTTACTCTGAATAATGATTTAAAGATCTCTGCAGAAAAGCTGTTAGCCTTTACTTGACATCTAATTGCACTTGCTTTCAGGAGCATGATGGCCATGTTTCGAACAGCAGGAGGCTTTTCAGCCTTTTACAATGTCATTATGAAGTATTTTGTTAAAGTGCTTTTTAACCTGTGGAATTTAGATGTAATACTCCTTAATTACAATTCACACATGTAAGGTCATTTGGTGTAAAGATCGGTTTGTGCTGTAAAAACACCGATGTTGAAAGTACCCAAGCCTGGAAGAAGCCAACAGTAGTTCCTGCGTTATGAGGCACACATCTAATGGGATTCCTGCTGTGGGCAATGTATTGAAAAATCCTTTAACCTCACCTAACCTTACTTGGCTATTACCATATTGCAATGCCCACTCCTTTCAGATGAATGAACATGAGTGGTCCAAGGGGCAGGCAGTCAGTGCTGGAGTTCAGTTCGGAATCCCCTCTGACTGTTCTGTTAGTATGATCTGTAAATGACCAGACGGTGGTGTAAATGGAGCTCCAGTCTAGCTGTGTGGTTCAGTGGTCGAGCGGACGCCAATCAGAACCCCAGGTACTGCCTCCTGCTGCCATGGGGATGGGCACACAGTCCGGCTGCTTTCTATTATCTACTGTCTTAGACATGAATGTCTGGAACCACGGACTGGAGGAGGAAAGTAGAGAATGTTTGCCACTTTTAGACTGACAGAGACTGGTCTTTTAGTTGACTGACAGAGACTGTCTTTTAGTTGACTGACAGAGACTGTCTTTTAGGTGACTGACAGAGACTGTCTTTTAAGTTACTGACAGAGATGTCTTTTAGGTGACTGACAGAGACTGTCTTTTAGGTGACTGACAGAGACTGTCTTTCAGGTGACTGACAGAGACTGGTCTTTTAGGTAACTGACAGAGACTGTCTTTTAGGTGACTGACAGAGACTGGTCTTTTAGGTGAGAAAATAACTGATTTTTTATTTCCTATGATAGCAGACCAGGTCACAGGATTTTTATGTTTCACGTTGGGCAGTGGGTTGAAGTAGAGGAGGGTCATCAGTTATCCAGGCCAAAAGCTTTCTGAATCCAGTTAGTGATCATGCAGTATGTTGGAGAGCCAAAGAAACCCAATAAATGTAATGGGACTTCGTCTTAAATGGATCTTTTGATTCCCCATGGCCAGCGTCTTACGCTTGTTTTTGCTGCTGATCTGTATAGGCTATTGTAACATAGCCAGGAGTTATCTCAAGCACTGCCAGCTGTATTGATTACAGTATTGATGTGGCTCTGACTTGGTTTTCTGTGAAGTCATTCATTCAGATAAAAGTCAGTCTGAGGGAGGCAGCTGAGCTGAAACCTAATAACATTTTCAGGTGCAACACACACACACACACACACACACACACACACACACAGACAGACACCTCTTTCCCTCTCTCTGTGTTATGAACGTGACCTGAGGGATCAGTCAAGGCCATTCTGATCACTACATGGCACTAAGACCCTGATCACATTTGATTCTCAATCTAGTGAAAACTTGAAAAATATATATCTAAAATAATAATGTGGAGTAATTGGTTGGGAAAAAGAAGCAGGTCGGTCCATGGATGAGAGACCAGATTGCTGGTGTTGGAGCACAGGTAGGGGGCACTCTTCCCTGTGGCCTAAAAATCAAATCCCCAAGCCCCAAAGCAGTTGCAAGGGACTTTGCCCAGAGTTTGATGCCAACATTTGGATGGGACATTAGATATATCGAATGACTGTGTGGTGTCTGAAGATCCCATGGCACTTGGTGATATTTATCTCTCATACTATAATGGCTATGTAATAGTCTCTATTTCATCCCTCTAACAACTCACCTTAGTGTCAAATAGTTCTCTGTCAACGTACTAGGTAAGTAAGGCTTTAACAAGCAGTCATTCATGCATACATGTTCCATGCGTTGTCCAGATGGCTCTGTGACATTTATTCACCCTGATATTCCTGATATCCCAGTGCCTTGTCCACCTTCCTGTATTTAGCCCTATTTATTTATTTCGTTATGGAGCAATACTTCGATCAAGCAGACAATTCCGTACGAGCCCTGACTTAAAGGAACGAATCATTTCTGAAGTGAGATAGACAGTAGAACCCTGGCCGTCTGTGACTGAGATTGAGTGGGTGAGCTTGGGTCTCCAGCAGCTGCTCCAACTTCACTGATGGCAAACAGCCTCCTGCGCTACAGATCTCATCTTCTTTGGTCCTTCAGGAATACACGCACACACACAAGAAAACACACATACACCTGATGGCTGTTTTCTACTCTGGCCTAGATAGCACGCAAACACATACATATGCCCACACACACACTTAATCCTTTTCTCTCAATCTGCTTTGCTCACTTCTAGGCCTGGTACCACTACGTCACCTGGTTCTCCTCAGGCTGTTGACTGAGACAGATGGATGGGTTCCAGTAATGGGTTCCCTCTCTGCTCTGGTCACTGCTGTTGTCTCCTTACCCCATCCTCCCTGTCCCTTTCCTCTCAGATGGCACACTTCCTGTAACCACACTTGTCTCGAGCGATTAAGACAGTGTAACTTGGTTCTTTGTTTATTTTCTGATTCCTTAGATGAGCGGTCGCCTTCTAGTTCTCACACATACACAACTGTGCATACGTGCAAACAAACTGGCACACACACACACACACACACAACGGTGTGAACACAGCATTAATGTTTAATCAGTAGTCAAACATCACATGATCTAACGAGGTTGCAGCACGATGAAGTTGAGGTTTGCGTTATGTCAATGAAGGAGAACTGATAACACAGTGCCCTGATTTGGAACCCAGGAGCTTCTTTGCCATTCAGCAGAGGAAGCAACTGGACAGCACTTACTGTTGGAGTCTCTAAGTGCTGCTTAACTCTACTATTCTATTTCCTGGCAGCCACGAACCAAACTTATTTATCTAGCTTTATTACATTTTCTTTCACAGAGACAGTGCACATTAATCAAAATTACTGGAAATGTACCCGTTATAGCCAGCAGGCAAATTCTCAACTGTCCAGAACCATTCTACCGTGGCACAGTGTTTGGCTAATTATGAAACTACATGTGCTAATGTTAATTTAGGTAAAGTGTTACAGATACTGTCCTTGGCCCTCCATCTAGACATTAGGACATACTATATGTTACGTTTTCAACATAATGTTCTCCCCCATCCTCTGAGTGTGAAAAATAGAACCCAGAGGACAAGATGAAATGAGCTGGCAATGTCTCTATGAGTCATATCCCTTGTGCTCATTTATTTCCCTCTTTTCTCTCATTCCTGTCCTTTGCCAGTTCCTT
This sequence comes from Esox niger, assembly GCA_016801105.1. Lineage (NCBI taxonomy): Eukaryota > Metazoa > Chordata > Actinopteri > Esociformes > Esocidae > Esox > Esox niger. The sequence goes on from JACXGJ010004709.1 coordinate 6,464, forward strand.
ATGGAGTTCCTCCTGTCATCAGAGAGACTGGCCTGGCCCTCATCAGTGTGAGAGAGAGAGATAATTGAGAGAAAGAGGGATATATAAGACAGAAAGAGAGAGCTGGAGATAAAAGGGAAAATCAGAGAGATAAATCAAGGTGACTGGCTGGGCGAGAGCAAGAGAGAGAACAGAGACTGGGTGAGGCGTACCGGAAAGCTCCATACGCCATGTCCAGCACATCTTCTGTTTCTCTTCTACCTGATGTATTATGGCCATTCCATGGTGTTCTGGGTCAACTCAGGACAAGACGGGGCAGAGGTGGACAGAAAGCTCCAACAGGCGACAGTTATTTTACCAATGGCAAAGGCAGACCCCGGTAATCACTGTGAAGCGAGTGAAAAAGACACAGTAACCATGGGGACCCAGATTATTTTGGGAGCTCTTTGGTTAACAGTAGATCCTGAATGTCAGAATGGGAGGAGGAGAGGAAAGAACAGCCTCGGCACTTAATCCTTTTGTTCTTCGAAAAATAAAATGCTTTCCGCTTCGACCCACATTTTGCGCTAATTCTCTCCCCATTAATCGATCATTAACACGGAGGGACACTTGTGAAATGACCAAGCTGAACTGGTTTGTCACTCGATCATCCCTGTGCTCATGAGTGTCCTGAGGGGAACTGTGGCTGTTAGTTTAGCAGTAGAACAGTTACGCCAGGCGCTGCCGCTGTTTTTCATCTGTTGGGTCTCACAGTTCTGTTGACTCTCTCCCATAATCAGGTGCTCATAGGTCATTAGAGGATTGTGTGAGGTTGAGTCATGTGATAAGACCAGGCTTCATTAATGGGTGCTTTCCGTGCGGAGCCACTACTGTATGTTTCCCAAGACTTTGGTAGAGTGATTTGGAGGAGAAATGTTGTGTGTGTGGGTGTGTATGCGTGTGTGTATGTGTGTGTGTGTGTATGTGTGTGACCGTTCCCCTCAGGCTGTGGTGCTGGAGGTAAACAGACTCATTAAAAGGCGTGTGATCCCAGCTGAGCCGGAGTGGCGTGGAGCAGCGACACACCGCTGGGACCCTGTGGCCTCTACAAACAGGCTCCGATGCATCCCTGGGAATCCTCAGCCTGAGACTCTCCTCGGCCCGACACCCCTTCCCCTCCATCCTTCAGAGAATATTCACTGACATATGGCTCCCCTTGGCGAATCCCATTTGGAACCGGTTCTCCTTTTTTTTGTTACAGTATATGCTTGACAGAAGTACCACCATGCTCTGCGTTCATGGAACGTGACCTACTGGGATTTTGTATCGGTATTTTCCAGCCCAAAAGTTACAATGACTTATATTGTCTTCTGTAGAGCCAGTAGACTCAACATGGGTGTCATTTGCCCTTGCCTAGAAACCATTATCAGTAGTCTTGCATTGTGAATGCTCTTTACTGCCACCAAGTGGTGAATGTTCCTCACTACCCAGAGTTCTAGGCTGTGGGATTAGGGTGAAGCAGTATTTCCCAGGTGGAGGCAGTTCATATTCCTTTCATTTTAAAGGCTGGTGTAAGGTTGTGGACGGTTCACTGATCTTTGCTTACAGTCAACATTCCAGGCAATATCTACCAAAGGTCAGAATGGTTAGCTTTACAGTCACAGTAAAAAAAATGGTACAATTTTCAGGGATGCAATATTTTTACCTAATTTCATTAACCCCTAAAACCAGACATGGGTCCTCGCTGTTTCTTTTACGCCTGCTATGCTAACTTAGCTGCGCATACGTTCACCTACAGAACAGTGACCAAGGAATTGATCCACTGAAAAGTACTGTGAATGTACTATTATTAGGAGAGCAGCCATCTGTGGAAAAACAAAGCCTTTGTGAAAATCATGTCACAGCGATCCAGAATGACTTTTCTAGGCTAGCCCTGGGTGTGATGGTCCAAAGCCCTGCTTGTAGTGTTGTGTTTTAAAACAAAGATCCAAGAGCCAACTGAGGAGGAAATGCTGGTTGATATGTTTATAATGGCTGTACAGTGGTGGCCTGAAGGATATTTCTTTGCCATGAATTGTGTGTTTTCTCATCCGTTCGGTTGGTTGGGAGAGATGTGAATGTGGTTTTTCATCTTTGATGCCAGGGCATTGTGTTATAGGTTAAAGCTGCAATGTTTTATTTGTACAACAACACAACTGGCCAACCCATATGTGTTTTGGTGAAGAGCTGGAGGATGGATGAATGGGTAACTGACCTTTAATGAATAGACAGGAAAGAAAGACTAACATGATATCAACATTTATATTTTTAACCCTGTCTAAAGCTAATTTGTCCTTTTTGATCGGCCTGAAATTGTTACATTGAAGTAATGTCCCTGGCTCATTTCTGTACACTGTATGCAAGTCTGTAGACATTCGTGGAGGATGGTAAAGTCAAGGAGCATGGATTGTTTGTTTGTGGTTATATTGTTTTTCAATGCTTATTCTTGCATGTTTGTGTTTACAGGTACAATTTAAATACTATACCAAACATGCCTACAAGGAAAGTAAAACAAAGAACATTAGCTAGCTAGCTAGCTTCTCTGGTTATAGACAAATGTACACTCACTAACACACCAGTGTCAGGTTTGACAGCCTGCTGAATTAGAAGTGTTTTTTGGATGTTAATCCATTCTGTCCATCTGCTCTTTTGTGCACGGCGTTATTGGAGGCTTGGCAGCAGGGCCACTAGCAGCAGGGCAGACCTCACCGTGTTGTTTCAGCGACCATTTTCAGCTGTTTGGCCAAAGGAGTCATGAGTTGTTGACAGGGATTATTCCAACCCAAAAAATTGTGATGCACTCTGGTCCAAACTCTGACTTCATGACCAAATGTATCTACATTGACACTTTGTAGTCAAAAAAACAAAATAATCCATGTCTTTGACTCGCTGTGACATACTTTCTAATATCAATGTGCGATAGCGAATGCAAAACGCGAGTATCATTGGAGATCTTTTTAAAATAAACAGATTTGCCGACAAGTGTATGGCTTTACTCATACATGCTGTAGATCATATTGTAACATTACAAAGCATGAATAAAGAGAAGAAAGTGGTGCCTTCTAGGCCAGAGGGCTACAGCATTTTAATTTCTCATGTAACATTTCTTTTCAGTTCACAAGAGAACAGGAAAGTGTATTACAGTAAGGAGTATTATGCTCTTTTCTTTCTATTGAATATGTTTTTGGTTCGAGGAAGCTCCAAGGTTAAATCCCAACATTTCTTTTTGAGGTACCCTTTGGGTTTAGATTAATTAGAGGGGGAGGTTATTAACTCAGATTAGGTTTGGTGGAAGAGGACACATCCGGATTAATGTAAGGGTATTGGGTAAACTGGGTTAGATTACTATAAATATCACACTGTTAATGGTGGAAGGTTAGATTGAATGTTAGGATACTAATAGTAACTACTAAGGTCATAAAGCTATGTGTGGCACGATTAAGTTGTCGGTCAGTTTCAGCCTTGAAGCTTTTTCGGGATGGAGGTGTCTGTGGTACTGGCAAAGCTGTTCTCGGGATGCCAGTTACCTCACTCAAAGAAAGAGAATGAGACTTTTCATTGCATTTCTACCTTGGTTTGACCAAATTTTAAAACAGACGACCACTGATGAATCCAACAACACCAAGTCATGACCTACACCAAAGACATCAGGCTGTGAGGGAACACCTCCTTTCAGAGTTTTGTTCAATCACCAAGCTCAACGATAGCATCGGGAACATCACATTCAGATGGATGGCACCAGTGTCCTTATCAGAGAACAACAGTCATACCAAGGCTGCTATGGCATTACACTCACAAACACCTCTATAGTCTGGTAATGTGGGTGAGAAATGCATATGTTGTCTTCAACAGGGGGATGTCTGACTAGCTCCTGAACAAGTCTTGGTGTTTTGTGTGTTTTGAGCCATTTGGACCCAACTGACATAGCACATTTGGATGCAGGGTCTACAAAGTAACACACAGTCCGGCTTCTGGATCGATCCACAGTTCCTCGGCTTCCCCGGGCTAAACTCATCATGAAAATTAAATGAGTCGGTTGTCTTGGTAACAGATACTCTTTTCTTCCCACTAAATGTGTGTGTAGCTCGGGGCTTCCCTGGTGGTGCAGAGATCAATGCGTTCTAATGCCCTGGGTTCATTACCAGGATGTGACACAGTCGGCCATGACCGGTGCCTTGCACCTCCCTGGCCAGGAGGACCGGCAGAGCCCTGCTTGGTGTTTTTTTTAGCTACTCCCTCAGACAGGTGGAGTGACGGCTGGCTAATTGTGTTTGTTACTGGGAGGAGTGTTCTCCTCGAAACCCTTTGGTCACACTTCCTGCTTTCACGAGCAGTGTGGAAAGAGACAGAAGGGCAGGTGTGTCTCAGAGCACCCATGTCTCTGTCAGTTCTTTTAGTCGTTAAGGAGTCCCACATTATGGAAAGGCTGTAACTATTCATTGGGTTTAACAAGATTGGGAGAAATATGGTGCAAAGGGGGTATTCAGATACTATAACTTACCAAAATGTAAATGTACTGTGTGTTCTTATCATTCCTATCATTTACCTCCCTCATATTCTGATAGCCATGCTGTGTTACTCCAGCTGACCACCAGGTGTCCCTAGTGTAATATGTAATAGTGTGTTTTCTCTGTGTCTTTACAGAAGCTAACTTGCATACAATACATGGTAGTGTGTTGTTGTCGTCCACAATCTGCTTCTCTCAGTTCACGGTTGTGTGGTGTATGAGAGGTGACATCTCCATAGCAGTGTCCCTGTCACCTAGCCAAGACTCTGAATTTAGGGCCTCTGTTACACACCCAGCCAGATTAAAACCTGACAGGCTCAGACCACCGGCAGCCAACCTCCCACCCTACAATAAAGCAGCATTAGTCACAGTCGGCATGAGCAGAATGACAATCAGCCCAGAAACGATCCATGCATGATACACACACACACACACACAAACACACACACACGTGTATCTGCTATGGGTCTTCAAGGCTCCTTTTTCCTCTGATTTAACAAGCACACATGCCAGTATTATGATATCACGGTGTGGTTCAACTGTCAGCCTTGACATACCGGTTTTAAGAGCCATGTAAATACCTACTACCAAATGTAAACACTGTATGGTCTTTACAATGGAAGAAAAGACTTCACGCTTCAAACAAACTCCAACCAAGCCTTTAACCTAGAATATGTCACAGCAACAGATGTTTTCCGCTTTCGGTCCGGAATTCTATGGGATGTGCGTCTGTGTGAGGGAATTATGAGTGAATGCGATTGATGCTCATGACATTGCTGCGTGTTGTGCTTCTTGTTCTCCTGACAGTAAAGTGGAGGTGGCAGCCATTGAGACAGAGCTGCTGAGGGACTACAGGTTTGGCCAGCAGCAGCTTATAGAGATCTGGGGACATGCGTGTGCCATCGCCATCACCAAGGTAAGTAATGGAGGGTGAGTAGGGATAGTTGTTTCACTGAAAACATTTAACTATATTTTCCCAGAACTGTTATAGTATCAACTATTTGAAAACCCAATGTCTTTGGTTGTAATGGGTTTATTTTTTATATCTTATTGGAAAATGGATTTAATAGGTGCCCAATACACTCTGTAGTTTGTGACATCAGTCGCATACCAGGGTTGTTGTTCACACTGATTTTTCATAAATAACTGATGTACTGGACTCCACTGTACTATACTCAATAAAACTTCTCTGTACTCAAAGCAAAGTTAAAAACCTGAGGACTGCAGCATTCTGGATAAGCTGCAGGGATTTGATGGCACAAGCAGGGAGCCATACCAACAGTTAGTTGCAGTAGTACAGAAGTGAGATGAGCCTGATTAGTGTCTGGACCCACATTATGTGTGAAGTGTGTTCACACTTTATGAATGTCGTAGAGCCTGAACCTGCAAGGGCCAGTCAGTGCCTTAATGTTTGCAAAGACCAGCGGTGTGTTGTTCAAGATCAAGCAAAGGTTCTTTGCACTCCGGGAGGGGTATACTTGGAAGTTGTCGATCATGACTGAGAGACTCTGGAGCTGACAGGCCTTTCCTAAGAGGAAGATGGGCCGAATTCCAAGCAAAGGGTTTGCTAGGCTTGCAGGAATGCGTGGCGCCAAACAGTTTTGGAAGCAGCGGTTACATCTTGGCTGATGAGAACAGTGTAGAGGGAGTCAGTTTGGCCGGTCCGAAGACCCTTGCGTGAGGAGAGTAGTCTCGGTTGACTGATCCATCTTGAGGCTTGACAGGTTCTAAGGTTGAGGAGATACTTCTGAGAGAGATGACTGGTGAATTGGACAGAGAAGATACTTCTGAGAGAGATGACTTGTGAATTGGTCAGAGGCCGCTTGCTGAAGTGTGTTGGGAAACAAAGACATGAGTGAGAGCAGCCGGTAGTTTTTGACATCAGAGGGGTGTTGGTTTCTTGAGGAAGGAGGCGACTGGCCGTCTTGAAGACCAATGGGAGGCCGTCTCAGTGGTCAAGTATGAGTTAATGGAATTAAAAAATGGGCAAATGTTTCCAATTATGTTTTGGAAAAAGGAGGACGGGACGTCACTAGTTTCAGGATTTTATCTGGATAGAGATGGTAAAATTTGGTTAATGCTTGAAATATCATCAAGACCTTAAATAGTGAATCAGTTTTGCTAGTTCATAACTACAACAACCCTTGTAAACATATAGGGTCTCTACTACTACTCATTGGGAGTAAAAACAAAATGTTTTTTTTACCAGAACTTGAACAACCAATCCCAGTTTCTCTACTCATTATCCTCCCTAATATAGACATCACCAACCTTGGTCCTGGAGAGCTACACGTTTACATGGTTTGTTCAAGCTCACCAAAAAAGGTAGTGCACGGCTGAAACAAAAACCTGCCTCACCTTTTACCTTTTTGGGACAAGATTTGCTGGTAATTGTTATAAAATGTGACCCATGGCTTTTCTCACGGTCTGTTTTCTACAATGTGCTTGTTGTTTGGGCTTCTCATCAATCCACCAACCCATCTACTTCCCATCTGTCTCCCATTCACTGTCTTTGATGGAACAGTCTTTATTTACAGTTGTAGTACTCAGCAGTGCTGTGACTATGCTTCATAAACCCTGAGGCTTATCAGAGCTTCTGTTCCTATGCTCACACCCTGGCCTTGTTATGAGACTGGCGAGTCCAAGATACTACTTGTACACATTAGGGTGTGTGTGTGTGTGTAGGTTTTAGTATTCTGTTCAGTTTAGGGTTATGGTTAGGTTCAGGAGTTAGGCTAACCAGGATTTCTAATGGCAATAATGTTTGTGGTCCCCATAAAGATGCATTGTGAAGTAAGTTCATGTGTGTTTTTGCTGTCCTTTTATGACAATAGTGAGTCTGAGACTCCTGTTGCTTTAGTTTTGAGGGACATCAAAATGATGGTTATTATCCAAGAGAATGTCCTCATAGATTTGACTTTCTCTAATCAATCACAGTATCAAAGCCAGTGACACTTTCAGAATGATGCTTTACCCACGTTGGTCCTGTCTATGGCCCAACCCATTGGTGTTCGGACCAATACGATAATTTGGTTGATTTTCGACACGGGAGTGTGTTCAGAAAATGGCATTTTGTTGGCCTCTGAGTCTAATGTGGGTGTGTGTTGAGCGTCCTTCCAGACAGACTGTGGTCAGCAGCAGCAGTGTGTCTGCGTGGAGCTGTCATGAGCACACGCCGCTCCTCTGACCAGACTGTCCATTCCTTTGACCCTGCGGTTGTTTCCTCTACGGGCTATTGGTGTGTTGTGACGAATGTTCCCTGAGCTTCCAGACACATGAGGCACTTTTCCTGTGAGGGCACAACTGAGTGCCTGACTGACTGAGTTAATGCGCCAGGTTTCTGCTAAATGACTAAAAGGTAAATGTAAAATGTAGAGAAAAAACTGCCATCAGTATCACCGACAGCCAGAGCGGAGAGCACACACATCGCACAGTTAGACAAACTGGGCCTGGCTTGGTTGGGCCTGAAGTCGGCCACACGCGCCGTGTCGCTGTTATTCAAGGAAAAGTCTCTCTGTAGTGATTCCAGTTTCCGTTATATTTTCTCATTGAAATTGCAGTTTAAACATGTTGAGCAATTCCTTTTATTAACTACATTCAAAAGTAAAGCCAAGACGCCACTAGACGCTGTCATGACATACTGAAAAACTACTAATTTAAGATTGATGACAATCTTGTGGTTATGGTTAGTTGGTTTAAGAGACCAGGAGTATAATTAATAACTTGACCATGCCTAAGTAGATACTCAATGTTAAATGTGTTATTGTTCCCCATAAATAAATAAATCATAAATAAAATGTTAATTTTTATTTCTTTGTCATGAATTGTTTGCAGGCAATGCCTGCTTGAAGTCTGGAATGCCAAATACTCAGCTTCCTCCTTTGTGATGCTTTGCCAGGCAATTACTGCAGCTGTCTTCAGTTGTTGTTTGTTAGTGTGTCTTGATGCTTTGTTTTCAGCGAGTGAAATGCGTGCTCGATCGGGTTGAGATCATTGAGGCCATTGCAGAATATTACACTTCTTTGCCTTAAAAAACCTCTGTTCTTGCTTTTACAGTATGTTTTGGGTCATCGGTCATCTGAAGTGCTGTCCAATCAACTTTGCTGAATTTGGCTGAATCTGAGCAGACAGTATATCCCAAACAGTTCAGAATTCATCCGGCTGCTTCTGCCTTCTGTCACATCGTCAATAAACACTAGGGACCCAGTGCCATTGGATGCCATGCATGCCCATGCCATCACACTGCCTCCACCGTGTTTTACAGATGATGTGATATGCTTCGGATCAGGAGTTGTTCCAAGTCTTCCCTATAATTTTTTCTTCCCATCATTCTGCTACAGGTTGATCATAATTTCATCTGTCCATAGAATGCTGTTCCAGAACTGGACTGTTTTTTAAAATGTTTTTTGACAAAGTCTTATCTGGCCTTTCTATTCTTGATGCTTGTGAATGGTTTTCACTTTGTGGTGAATCCTCTGTATTTGCTCTCGAGAATGATATGCCTACATCCTGGAGAGTGTGCCTTACTTGGCAGGATGTTGTGAAGGGGTTTTTCTTTTCCATGGAAAGGATCCTACGATCAACCATCACTGCTGGAGACGTCCAGTCCTTCATGTGTTGCAGAGCTCACCAGTTCGTTCTTCTTTCTCAGAATGTACCAAACTGTTGGTTTGGCCACTAATGTTCCTGCTTTCTTTCTGATGGATATTTTCTTTGCAGTCTGAGGATGGCCTGTCCCACTTACATTGAAAGCTCTTTTGACAGCATGTTGTGTGTTCACAGCAACAGCTTCCAAATGCAAATGCCACACCAGGAATCAACTCCAGACCTTTTACCTGCTTAATTGATGAAGAAATAATGAAGAAATAGCCCACACCTGAGAGAGAGAGAGAGAGAGAGAGAATACCCATTATTTCCATTGCAGTGCTAACAGGAGTTGCTAGTGTTATTCTTGGCACTGCTTCTGTGTTCTCCTGCTCCGGCTTGAAGCTGCCACTGGAATAAATCTATGGAAATAGAAAGGATAGAACAGGAGTCTCCATTCAAAGTCAGTGATTCATCACTTCTATTCATTCTATTTCCATGCATTAAATCCTATCCAATAAGCTGAATCTAGTTAGATAACTGCGGAGACACTGGCCCCGGCGTGTCGTATTCACGGAAAACCAGCTCGCAGGATGCAAATAGTCCACATCCATGGAAATTTTCTCACCGTTAAATTGCACAAATCCTTCTCCAAAAGCAATGTGAGATAGAAAATATATGCCAGTTAAGATGAGGCTGTGAAAAGGCACTTATTATTGATAACGTTATCCAATCAAAGACAAGTGATGGCTGTAATTTGGCTACAGCACTTCTTACCGGTTCCTCAGGGAAACAGGTCAGGGAGAGTGTCATGACATCAACACAACGAGGGAAACCCATTAAAAGCCTGCTACACAGCGGGAGACACTCTCTACACCTCTAATGACATGGACACCAGGAAGCCGTTTCAGCCGGTCTTTCGCTACGGTTGGAATGTGGCTTCTGCTGCTGTTGTTATCCTTCCATCTCGCATGCTCACCATTCCCTAGGGTGAGAGACCCATGGCTGTGATTTGGCTGGTAGCTTGGAACATGGTGTATTTCATTAATACCTGCTGCGTCATTTCATTAGTTGCGTGTGGATTTATAGGGTAGTGTGTTGTACACCGCTGAAACAGAGATGTGGAAATGTCGTCGGCCTGTTACAGGAGCCATAGCTCTGGAATGATGTTATTTTAAGGGACAATCCTTGGGCTCTGGTATTTTTCCATCCCTGTCAGGGATTTTTGTCAGGGGATTTCTGAAAAAAGACCTGGGTGCCATTTCCCCAGGTCATGGCTCGGTGTGACTGGCATGCGAAGCAGAGTGTGTCTGACAGTGACGGAGTGTCAGGCTGGCGGATAGGATGACCCGTCTCCTGGACAATGAGTCTGCAGGGCTAACTGGTGATTGGTGCTGTCAGTCTCAATTCCCGTCTCCCTCCCCCCAGGCCTTCCCCCTGACGTCCTTGGGTAAGAAACAGCCGACGGTGCTGGTTGTCTGCGGTCCAGACCAGAATGGTTCTATCGGCCTGGTGTGTGCCCGCCACCTGCGCATATTTGTAAGTATACCACTGTGGACTCCAGGCACCATGATCCCGTCAGCCAACACACACAAACACCCACACACACACACACACACACACATACACACACACACACAGACACACACACAGACACACCTTTACATTCACACACACAAACAGACACACACATAGACAGACACACACACACGAACAGATGTACACATAGACACACACACACTCACACACAGCCATGTGGGCAATATCAGACAGTAGAGAGAATTGTAGGAAGTGGTTCAGTGAGTTTATTGCAGTATAGTAGCATGGCTTCCCACTGAGATCTGTATTACTTCTTGCATTAGTCATTATTAATTGATCCATTACAGGACTGCAAATGTCAATGACATCACCTCGTTATTCACCTTGTTAAATACTGTCTGGATAAGCTTCAGCAGTCGATGACATAATGACTAGTCATTAATTTGCATGACTGTGGATAATATGCTGTTCTGTAGCGCTGAAGGCATTTACTCTCTAACTAAAACCATATATAATCAGAATAAGACACAATACATTTAGGTAGGAACTAAGCCCCATGAATAGCTTTATTCAAAGTTAGATAATCATTGATTGAAACCATGTTTTGAATTTTTAGACATTTTTCTGCCCTTGTAATTTTGTGATTTCCAGTCGGCGGTTATGGTCTCGCTGCATCGCAACAACACCACACTAGGATGTGAACCTCCTGGCGGCAGTGGCACAGCTGTGCCGCAGCTGATCTGCGAGGCAGTAACTAAGACCAGCGCACCACGCAGGGGCCCCCCAGTCAAACCATGATGACAGACAGTCATAGTTGGAAGATGATTGACTCTTACCAAGCTCCCATGGCAGCCTCAGAGCCCTGGGTCAACACAGAGATAGATTTAACACCCGGTCTCCAGAATGCACTTCCACAAAACTTTGATCCAAAATAACAAAACAAATGTTGTTTTGTTTGTCACATAGCAAGTTTAGCAAAAAAGTTTGTCTCGGCAATGAAGGAAAAACATGATATCAAGTAAACAGGATATAAGATAATGTTCACACTGTACGTTGTGTGTCGATTGTGTGTGGTTGAATGTGTTCGTGGTAAGTGTGTGTGGTTGAATGTGTTCGTGGTGAGTGTGTGTGGTTGAATGTGTTCGTGGTGAGTGTGTGTGGTTGAAAGTGTTCGTGGTGAGTGTGTGTGGTTGAATGTCTTCGTGGTGAGTGAGTGTGGTTGAAAGTGTTCGTGGTGAGTGTGTGTGGTTGAAAGTGTTCGTGATGAGTGTGTGTGGTTGAATGTCTTCGTGGTGAGTGAGTGTGGTTGAATGTCTTCGTGGTGAGTGTGTGTGGTTGAATGTGTTCGTGGTGAGTGTGTGGGGTTTAAATGTGCATCTGGTGAGTGTGTGTGGTTGAACATGTTCGTGGTGAGTGTGTGTGGTTGAATGTGTGTGTGGTTGAATGTGTTCAGCGTTACCACCATCTGAAGGGCCATATGGCTGCATGCATGTGAGTACAGGAGGGGGGCTGAGTACAGGAAGAGGGCTGACTATGCACCCTTGTTGAGGGTCAGTGTTACTGGGTTGCTGTGGAGGTGGAATTGCCCAGACACACCACTTTAAGACGGCCTGTAGTTGCGTCAAGGAATCAGATTCGGTCCCGCCCCGGCCTCCCAGCTTCCCAACAAGATTTTACGCCACTATGGTGTTGAAGGGCTAGCTGTCATCGAAAAAAAATCTCCTCAATAGGAATTCCTCTGGTCTGGGTGGGATACTGTGGTGTGCAATGGCAATGATGTCATCCGTGGGCTCTGTCTGGGCATTAGTCAGATTGTAGTGGGTTTGGGTGATGGGTTTGGGTATGGATAACCATCATGATAACTGAAGTGATTGTGTCTGGGTATCAGTCATTTAGCTCGTTCATCGTGGCATGATTGAGCTTTTGAAGCAGGTGGTGTAGCATGACTATCCCCTGTTGTTGAATCCATGCCATGTCTGCAGGATTCACTACTCCAGGTCTTAAAGGTGCCGGGAGCTCAGGAGCAGTCCACACTGGTTAGATCTGATCTAGAGTAAACAGTAAAGATGGACTAAGCCAGTCTGATGATGGTTCAGCCTGCGGTCCTGGGTTGGCCTCCGTTTGCACCCAGCTAGCATGTGTCTCTGTTAGGCATGTATCAAACGGTTCTGCTCACTGCTAAATAATTGGAAAACTAATTTAATATGGAAAAGAAAAAAATATTCCCAAGTCAATGCTCATCTTTCTCTGATTATGATTCATTATATATTACTATTCAGTTTATCACGTGTTCTGGCTCTAAATAATAGTCCAGTTTACTATTCATGCATGGGAGGACGAACATGATGTACCACATTTCAGCAAATTGACCTTCATGACAGAACTCTGATAGTATTAAATATTTCATCACATGACTAGTTGTAAAGACCTGATTGGTTTAATGTCTCTCGGGAACAAGTTGGAAAATGTGGACTGTCTTCTGGAATGACAGATCACTTCCCCTTGGTGACGACCCGATGAGACACGGAGAGAACTGAACTTCCCCCTGTGTGGTTCATACTCAGTGTGGCCTAGAACCATCCAACCAGCCAGCCAATGAATATGCAGTGGCAGCACTCCGAGGCTGTTTTGAATACAGCTAACCATTATTGTACCATTAACAAGCTTTTTGGCCTCATCTGAAGTAGAAGGCATTCAAAGAGACAAGAAACGAAATCCCCCCAGTGGCTGTGAAAAATAGAATGCATTTTTTCCCTTCTGCACTTCAACTGGTTCGGTAAATGTGGACCCATTTTGGGTTGTCTTGGTAACATCCAAAAGCGTAAGCGGCATCATAGCACTCTCCACCTGACAACTAGAACTTGAGCTTGTCGACCCTGAAAAAGGTTCTGTCCCAGAGCCTGTATTTTATTAGTGATTGAGCCAGTGAGGAAACACAATACAAAATGTTTATAATGACTTCATCATTTCTAATGGTAGGAAACCAACAGATTTTATTGAACAGGCCTGTAATTATTGCAATGTCTGTATTTGCCCACATATAGCCTACTTTCTTGGGAACATTTTCTATTATTAGCAACCTCCAACAACAAGTTTAAAATAGGCCACCATCACTGTATAGGCTGTCTTCTGTTTTACTGATGAAATTTCCAAACTGCATTTCTATTGTAGGCACTTTGATTCTGGTAAAGCTCTGATTAGTCATTAGCCCTATGTAATTAGAATGCAAGACAGATTCAACTTTGATCTAATCTCAGGCAGCTAAACAAGCACCTTTGTGAGAAGTTATACTATTCTATTTTGAAAAAGCCTAAGACTGATAAGACAGATGTTAGAGGACAGATGTGGAAGAGGCATTGGTCATGGTCAATCACTGCACAACTGCCTTCTTTCAAAGAATGTGTCTTTGCGTTAGCAGACGGCTCAAGTCTTACAGGAATGCATTTCCAGGCCGAGTACCTGGTCGTTGGTGCCAGGTCCAACACTTCTCAACCAGCTCTGTGTTTTCTGAATTTGAAAAGGCAGCAGCGCTCTCATCTCTCTTGTTTTTTCTCCCCCCCCCTCCCCTTCCAACCAACAGGAGTACGAGCCCACAATTTACTATCCCAAACGTACCCCGCACACCATTCACCAGGACTTCACGGTTCAGTGTGAGAAGATGGACATCCCTTTCCTGTCCTATCTCCCGACAGAGGTTAGCAACATCAAACAGGACTGTGCATGTTTAGCCCCAAAAAATACACCCCCCAAAATAAACTGGACGATCGGCAAGCGGAACGATTCACGCGCGGGCACCTCCCGGCGGTGTTTGGCAGCTGTTACAGGTTTTGGCAGCTTGTTTCAGGTTGTTCGTCGCGGTGTTAAGCTGCGGTTGTCCTGACGTTCACCGTTTGACGCGTGGCTTTGTTGTGGTCGTGTGTTCAGGTGCAGTTAATTAACGACGCCTATAACTTGGTGATCGACGCCATCCTCGGACCGGAGACTGACCACACCGACGTCAAGGAGCCTTACGCCGGCATCCTGGTCACCCTGAAGCAGGTGAAGATCCCCATTGCCAGCGTGGACATGCCCTCAGGTAACACCGTCGCTTTGTTGCACATCCAACATGTACCGATGGTGCACAGATGGACAGAAAAATAAGCCAAAGCAGGGTTGAACTTAACATGAAGGCGTAAAGTCCACCTCATCTGAAGATCTCAGACCATAAACCATGTAGCTCAGCTTACTGTTGAACACCCATCTGGATCTGCTCATTATATCATAGATCTATCATTCCCTCTCATTGGAATGCTCCTGTAAGATCTAAAAGGCTTAAAGTGAAGGTAGAAATATAAAATAGTGAAACATGGTCCATCTCACTGTGATTTATCTACTCCAAGTCTACGAACTGGTTTCTCCGTCAGCGGAGCTTGAAGCTAAGCGGCGATAATCTTTTGTCTGTTTTTGAAAGGTTGGGATGTGGACCAGGCGACCTCCGATGGAATCAATCCAGAGGTCCTCATCTCGCTGATGGCACCAAAGAGATGTGCCACCAGTTTCACGGGGAAGCATTACTTGGCAGGGCGCTTCTTGCCTTATGACATCCAGAAGAAATACGATCTGAACCTGCCAGAATACCCAGGCACAGACTGTCTTATAGAACTGTAACATCTACTTTATACTCTCCCCACATCCTAATTATAGATTGTTATGGATCACATAGTCATGTTTTGTATTTTATAGATTGTTACTGTGCTTTATTGTTTATGGGGTATCTCTCCAATGACTATAAACTAGAGCAGGCTGCAACTTAGCCAGAATTTGCTCTGTCTGCTCTAATACAATAGAAATATGATATGTAAAATGTGCTGTGGGTGTGAGATGTGTCTGTTTTGGAAATGGTTTGAGGAGTTTCAACTTTCCCCTTTTTTTTTTTTTTCTTGTTTGCTAAGTTCAGAGGTGTCCTTCCTCTATCAACAGAAACTGATGTTTGTTATGTCAAGACGTTTTTTGTACCATTGAGTTAAATGCAATTTGTTTAGGTTCTTAATCATAATTGTTCTTATTGAAGAATTCCTTATTTTCAACCGTTGTCCACCAATTATCTTTTCAGCTGACACTGCTATTTCCTGAATCCTTGTAATACTTATTCATTGATTGTATATTGCACTGTAAAGTTAACTCTGTCCAATAAAATGCCATTTAACAAGTGTTTTGATTGCTATGGGAAAATTGGTAGAAATGCCAGCTGACATGTTTAATGGTAAGCTTTTCAACTTCCACAGGACTTAATATCCAAATTGTGTTGGTTAAGGAAACTACCCTGGAGGCTTCAGAAATTCAGAAATAGCTTTGTAGACTGCATAAATCCATGTAAAGCTTCAGTCTGTTAGCAACGATGAAACAGATTATATTACATGCTGATTGATTTCCTCAATAATGTTCCACTGTGAAGCTAGTTGTCAGAATGACATCAAAACCTTTGCATTTTCCTCAGTTCCATATCCGTTCCACTGTAGTATTGGAAGCCATGTTAACCCTGAAGATACCGTTTTGGAAGGGAATAAGGATGAGTCTAAGCATGTGAGTACAGTACATTTTGTGTCCCTTAGAGATCTGGCCTTTTCCAAATGTGCACAGGTGGTGGCGCTAATTTTCATCATTATATTCAGCACAAAGGTACCTCACTTCACAAGAAACACATTTGTATCAAGAGCCCGTAAGATCCAAAATGATTTAGAATTTAGTAAAAAAGAAACCCGTTTAGTCTGGCCCATTTCACTTGGCTGTTGTCTGGCACCTAAATGCATATAAGTGACATTAATATTATAATTAAATGAGTCTAGCTAAACTTTATGGTTCAGTTCAGCCAGATATTGGCACTTATGAACTGGAGTGAACATTCACACAAGCTCATTGCAAAAAAAATTGTGCTAGTGTCCAACAAAAATATTCAGTGAATCCGAAACCAGCCCTATGCACCTACCCGACTTCCTCAAAAACCCTTCATTGACTTGTGAAACCTCCCTTCATTGATATGTTGCAGAGATAGCTCTCAGGGTGAATTCCAACGAGTGGCAAGGAGATCAATAAATCCACCAACTTCAGGACACAATTTAAATGGAATGTTCTAATTTTGAATAATAAAGCAACCATGGCATTTAACAAATCCCTCTTTGTTTTGCAAGATTAAAACCTCTGTAACAGTAAACCGTTTCATTCTGGAAGTATTTAATGTTATCCATGTGTCAAGTCTCTAAATCATAAACATATAAATATAATCACACCTTTATATTATATAGTGTAAAATTGTTCATGCTCAAAAATAGTTATCACTTTAGTCATTACTCAATGTTAGTTTTGCTGTTATCACCCGCAGGAATTCTTGGAAGCTGATTTGAATGCCATTTTACATGATATTTTCAATGCTTAGTTGTGGTAAAATGGTAAGCAATACAGAAATTGCTTATCTTAGGACAGTGTGTCCATTTTCTTCTGTTAAGAGCTATATATGGTAAAGAAAGCTGAAGAAAAGAAACAGGTGTATCTGGTTTATTGGTTTACAAGAACCAAACATGTGGTAAACAAGAGAGTTGCATTTTGGGTAATTAGTTAATGAGGAAGTATCATCATTCTTTCCTGTTTCTAAACATGTTAATAATAGACCCATAAATGGATATGTGGTACAGGACTGTTTATGCGATGGAATGATAATCCCCTAACACACAACAGTGCTAAACCTATCCAGACAATAGCCCAGTTGCTTATCGAGGACAGATTTTATTTTGTTTTTCTGTGGCTCCAGAAAGGCAACTTTTATGTGCCGAAATCCGAACGTCTGCCACTAATACTAATGAATAGCATAAAAATTATCAGATTCTGTCTTTAGGAGGTAGACTTAATACAGGTAGACTTAATCAATTCTAATTGTTACTAAAGCTACATTGAGAAGACACACATTCCAATTCCTTTGAGTAGTTCAGAGCCTCTTTGCATAGTGTTGATATGGAAACTATAAAAAGGCAAAACATAAAGTGAGATGGACTAGATCAGGGTT
Source organism: Esox niger (assembly GCA_016801105.1). Classification (NCBI taxonomy): domain Eukaryota; kingdom Metazoa; phylum Chordata; class Actinopteri; order Esociformes; family Esocidae; genus Esox; species Esox niger. The sequence continues at coordinate 24,127 of JACXGJ010004709.1, forward strand.
TGTACACACATTTGTATGGATTATTATTTCTAAACATTCCAATTTCTAGTGAAGCATTTGCACTAGTCATCTCATAAGCATGCTTTTAGATGTATTTACGTATGGATTAAGTCTGCTGAATCTGTCTTCAGACCAATCAGATGACATGGTCGGATTGGATTATTGAAAATAAATATCTGAATTGTATGTTGCCTAAATGCAGCCACTGTGAGTTTTGGTTAAATGGCATGCCATATGACGCCACTTCCCTCATTTGGCATCATAGCGTTGTGCAATCAGTGGTTGTTAAACTTACCATCTGGCATGGTCATGCTGTCTGCAAGTACACAAACAATGTGAAGCTCTGCTCTAGGTCATGGTTCCCTCTGACAGGGAGGGAACATGCCGGTTTAAAGGAACGCTCAAAAACTCTGCGTGGTTATATCTGTCCAGACAATTTAGATGAAAAAGAAGTCAACATACCTTTAAAGTCTCTTTGATGAATGGAATGACACAATGTGTTTGTCAAGCCAAGTATATATTTTTGGTTAAGGCTGATATGGGTGCCATTGTTAGGCAGTTGACTGGCCTGGTTCTAGTTAGTTACAGTGTCATCAATCATTTTACACTGAGTTGGAACATTCACTGTGTGATAATGTCGGTCCATATTTATGAGATCTGGAAACAACCATCATCAAAGGCATAATGATAGTATTACGATTATGTTTTCTCTGTACTCTGTTGCTAACGAAACACCTGTTCTGACAGGAAACAACCTTCAGTCCAAGACCTGAAACATTACAAAAAAAGACAAATAAAGACAAATCAGATATAATTACAATACTTTACAGTAGGTTTTTTAAAACCATTTTATTTGAGGTACCCTTTAATTACTCCCCCGGTCCTCTTCTGCCTTTCTTTGGGGTGAAATGGGGGGGACAGGAAGAGCGCACTGGCCAATGGTAAGCAGAGGGGGGCTGGATTGGACCGATTTTTGGGTGTCTCTTCTTTTTAAACTCCTGTGCTCAGTTTTGCTCCAAATCCACATATAACTTGTTGGTTGGGGACAGGAGCAGGTTTCCAACCAGTATCATTCGCACCTGAGAACACTCAAAGACCGTAGCATCCCGTTTTTGAGAGAAAACATTTTCTTCCAGACTTTTCTATATATCACACTGAGTAAGTGAAAGGGACACTATGTGGAACTTGGGCAAAGTGACACTCTTGTCTTTCCTGGTGCAAGTGACTGTGGCTCAAGGTAAGTCAAGTTAATGTACTCATGCTGTTCGTTGTGTAAATAATATCACTCTTAAATCTTTCCACATTTTAATATTGTTTTCAACATATCCTATGAAAATTAATCACAATTTCTGTGAACATCAGCATAATTAGGGGTGCTTGCCAAAGGCAAAGCACATCAAAGGCAAAGCACAACACTAGATTTCTCGTAGTCTTAACATTATTAATATATAACAGTCTAACTAATACAAAAACATATTCTAATAGTAACCATAGTTGGAGCAGTTTGAAAATTTGAGAGTTAGGACTCTAGAATGTGAATACAATTTTATAATAAGTGATGATGAAAGGTATAATCAAAAGATAAATAAAATACGTTTACCTATAATAAAAGTGATTTATCTACAATTTATTTAGTTATTTGTTTTATTTAACGTGCTCTGGAGCTTTAATAATAAAAGCTATCAACACCAACTCTCAAATATCCAAACCCTTGCTTGAGAAGATAATTTTGATAGTATTCTTACTTAAGATATAACAACATCCAATGCATTTAATGGTAGAAAGGAAATATCATAGACTTGAATGGGATGAAAGACTAAAATGCTACACCTCCTGTATCACTTAAACGTTACAAGTGATTGCCCTCAAGCAAGCATAAATATGTCCAGAGAGACCCAACTTTGCTTCCATTTGAAATGTCAATACAATGTTTACCTTTGTATTTATAAGCCTTTAAAATGTGTATATGTTAAAGATGTAATTCATGATTTTTGGCCACTGCTTGTAAAAGTGGCACTGTGTAGCCAAAAAGGACCCTTGAAAATTGTGTTCTGGCAAGTATGAGCCAATTTCTAGCCATTGCGGTCAAATCTACCGGCTTTCAAACTTGTCATTCAACCAAGAATGGGAGCTTTACATTTTTTTGTCTCAGATTGTACCATATTGCACCTTATGACAGTCACAGGGATATAGACATACAGTTAAATTACAGCCACAGGGATACAGACTTACAGTTAAATGACAGCCACAGGGATACAGACTTACAGTTAAATGACAGCCACAGGGATACAGACATACAGTTTAAATGAGAGCCACAGGGTTACAGACATACAGTTTAAATGAGAGCCACGGGGATACAGATACAGTTCAAAATTGTCCCTTTAACAATGTAATTTTTGGCTGCCATTATTGAAGTTTTCTTTTTTGAACCATAGAACCATTCACAGTCAGTGCCTGACTTGATTGGGAGTGATTTGGATGGAGTGGGGTACCATCACTAATATACAGCTCTGGAAAAAATTTAAACACCACTGCTAAGTTTTCTTAAATCAGCATCTCTACATGTATGGCAGCCATTCCATTCCAAAAATGACTGTCCACTGACCGAGATGACCGTCAACTCATTCGAAAGTCACACAACAACCATAGGATGACATCAAGTGACCAACAAAAACAATGGCAAATAGCAACTGAGGTGAGGTGCACGGCGAGGACGGTTCGAAACAGGCTCCTAGGGGCAGACCTGAAGTCCTAGAAAAAAGCCCTTCATCAATGAAAGGAAAAGAATAGTCAAGCTGAAGTTTACAAAAGACCATAAGGATTGGACTGTAGAGGAATAGAGTAAGGTGACCTTCTCTGACAAGACATATTTTCAGCTTTGCCCAACACCTGGTCGTCTAATGGTTAGACGGAGACCTGGAGAGGCCTATAAGACATTGTCTTACATTGACTGTGAAATTTGGTAAAGGATTGGTGGAATCGGGCAGATTTGTCTTTGTGAAGGGCGCATGAATCAAGGTTATCCTGGAAGAACACCTGCTTCCTTCTGCTCTGAAAAAGTTCCCCAACTCTGAGAATTGTTTTTCCAGCAGGACAATGCTCCATGCCACACAGCCAGGTCAATCAAGGTGTGGATGGAGGACCACCAGATCAAGAACCTGTCATGGCCAGCCCAATCTCCAGATCTGAACCCCATTGAAAACTCAAGAATTTGATAAAGAGGAAGATGGATGGATGGTCACAAGCCATCAAACAAAGCCAAGCTACTTGAATTTTTGTGCCAGGAGTGGCATGAAGTCACCTACGTGTCAGGGAGAAATCCCAAACAGGATTCACAGACGGTTTCAGAAATTAGAATATCCCTTCAGGCATCCTGTATCCCAGTGTCCCTCCAAAAAAACAGTAAATGGGCTGACCCGCAGTGCCTCCCCTAACTCTGACTCCATCTTCCAGAGACTGTTGAACTATGGGATTAGAGACCAGCAAACTTCCATTAAGAATTACATGGATTACAAATGGGCATCATCTGTTATTGTGGTTATCTGAGCGGAGAAAATGAAGGTCTGTGACACCCAGGTCTAATTGACTGCCTTGGAAACAGCTCCTGCACATGTTTATATACAAATCAAGCACTGACCATTCAACCCTCCGACCTAACTTGTTCGTTCCTACACACTGTCGGTGCTTGAATGCTTGTCATTTCCAAGCTGACAAAAGATTTGAAAACAAACAAAAAATAGACATGTTTTTGAAGATTCAAGCCTTACACACATTAAAACTGCAAAGTGAGATAGTTGCTCATCCCAGTGGATGTCAGTATTGGACCAGTATTGGCCACTGAGGAGTTAGTGGTGAGATAATTGTTCAACACCATAGGGATGCTGTCTGTCTCAACAGGGCCATCCCTCCACTGGATATAAAGCCCACACTGCAGGCCAACACTGTCATGTTAATAAGAACCATATGGATGTTGAGATGATCTGCTCTAGTACCAAGGAATCATTTTCTAGGGTTAATTGCACAATATCCTTGCAATGATTATAATGGATAGCCATTATATGTTTCTGCTCGACATTTTTGACTTGTACATGAAGTGGCATACTGACTATTTGTTTGACAATCATCTATTCACTGACCAACACATTGTGACAAATGGGTTGTGGGTATTATTGGTCTCTAGTCACATTACTCATTGTGGGACTCAAACCAGCAATAACAAATCTGCCCAACCAATTTTTCACATACAGTAACTGGCAGGTTAAATGGGCTTCCCATCTCCGTCTACCTGTTTTCTTTTGCCTTTTGCTCTCTGTCTCTCTATTGTTCTCACTCACACACACCTTCCCTTCAATGTGCTCAGCATTCAGAGAGGTTTAATTTGTTCCCTTGTTGGAGAAGACAGCTGTTCAGCTCCTGGATGGTAGGCACTGCTGAGGCTATTTTGAGACAGAGCACTGTGATTGACACAGCTCAGTCAGTCAGGCTAAATTAAGTCCCAGGTCTTAGTGGAATGTTTGAAATAACCAGATGTACAGGCTGCCTGTAATGAACTATAATCTGGCCCTGTCTCTGCCAGTCTCTGGCAGAAGTGGAGGTGGGCCAGCTGGAACCAGAAGTCTCAGTGCTCCAGTGTCGTCCCTGTACAAAACTGCTTTATTCAGAGGGACTTGCAAGATCTCTAGGTGCTGGCCACAGACGGAGCAGGGGTCCAGCTAAACCACAGTCACCACACCAGGATGTCAAACCCATTCACTTTAATGACAAGTTGAGGGAGAAGAAAGGGATCAAAGTGAGTTCTGTGTCCTCTGAACCACCACCACTTCAAGGCCCTTCCCTGCCATTGAATAATGCTGAGGTCTGCGTCTGAGGAGAAAAGTGAAATAGCATTACTTTCTGTGACAGGATCGGGCGAGCGCTTAACAAGCAGTTATTTCTTGGGCTCCTGTGCAGCCATTGTAGAAGCACAGGCAAACACTTTAAAGGAGAAAATACTTCAGAGGGCATTTACTCATTCATTTAAATGTTATGCATTACAAAAAAGTAAGGAACACAAAGCCTTGGTTATCCTATTTAAAATCCCCCCAAATCTTGTGGTTGAATTGCATCATTAGTTAATTCCAGGGGCAAAACTGTATTCAAGTTAATGGAGCACAGATGTTGCTGACCAAGAATCAGTCAATGGCTTCCCAAGTGGTCATGCAGCTAAGGAAGTAAGAAGGGGAGGGAGGACGACTGAGAGAGAGCAGGCTGATGTCTGATCCTTCCAATACAGTACACCTCAGCCAGGAGACTGGGCCCCAGAAACAAAGCCGCTTCAACATGTCTACAAGGCCATGGCAAGGAGATGCAGTTTGCTTACGCAATCAGAGCCGTAAAAAGTGATTTGAGGTCATACCCGTGGAATACAGTCTCATATCCCACGGCTATCACCCAGTTTCAAATACACATTATACACCTTATACTGTACATGTATATATGTAGTACACACACACGCACACGCACACGCACACGCACACGCACACACACACAAACCCGCACACGCACACACACACACATTTTTGTTCAGTCCTTGTGGAGACTTGAAACCCATTAACCAATTTTCATTATTCCTCAGCCCTAAACCAAATCCTAACCTTACCCTCAACAACATGACCTTTATGCTTAAACCTAACCTAGCCCTAACACCTACCTCCAAATACCAAAACCTAACTCTAATACTAACTCTAACCCCAATAGTTTTAAACCTAAACCAAACCCCTAAGACGGGAATTACCTTTTTCCTTGTGGGGATTAATTATCAGTGTCTCTGGGGTCTTCTGGTCACCACATGTATAATAAAACAAAAAATACCAGAAATGTATACTAAACCACTTATTTAGTTTTTCTGGGCATTCATCTACGTCCATCTACTTCCATAAAATCAAGCAGGAGGATTTACTTCTCAGGCTTTTGGTTTGCAAACAAACCCTTGTGCTTCAGATTTGGAAGATATATCTCCATATTACTTACATTTTAATAGGGCCAAGCTCCATGAAAGATGTTTCCAGCACTTTAACACTTCACTGTATACACCTGTTAATACACTTAGGTGAGGGACTGTTGAAATCTGCATCAATACTATGTGCCGAGATGCTCAGAGAAGACTATTCAAGCTGTCAATTCATAACACAGAAGTGTTTTTACACATTCTTCTTCTAAACCTCTGGAATAATTTAAATAATCTCCAGACTGTATGAAAGACCAGAGTCGCTTCCAACCGAAATCTGGCTGGACTACTGTCTAATAGCAAGAGAAAAGTGTCAGACCTACCTTCATAGGTTCAAATATCTATTTGGTTCATTTTCTTGGAACTTTATATTAGCATCTGGCAACAGTTAAGTGTGCATGCTGTTCTGTTGTGGAAAACACCCAAGTGGAATGGTTGAAAAGGCAGCAGTAGAGTGGCTTTTAGACAAACCTATATTATTACTAGTTTGATGATCTTTTGAAGAGAAGCTAGCCTGTAGGTTTATTTAAAAAGGGGCTTTAATAATATGCACAGAGACAGACTGGGAGCTGTCGTTTATGTTTTGTTTTCATTACATGGGATTGTACCTTTTCCAGTACCTTCTTCCGGGTTGATGTTTTACAAGGATTGTGGTAAAGAGACGTCCCTGTTAGGGAAGGTTTACTAGGAGTATGGACCTCAAACAGAGGACGACATGCGGTTAAGTGGCAGTTTGTTTCCTTTCACATACCAATGTGTTTCAACACAATTTACACTAAGTAAAGCCACTCACATACCATTACCATGAGACTGTACATATAAAACCCTGGCCTTCAAATTCACACAGTGTCAACAATCCACTCAACTGAACATCACATAGTCCAAGTTAACCACTGTAGACAAAGCAAGTACACTTCCACACCAGCCATGAATGATGTCAGAAGTCTGACATGTTCATTCTATCAAATAATGATTAATAAATCAAATGCCCTAATGCTATTATGCATCTCATAAAGTGACTCTCAGTCTTTTAACAGTCATTTTACACCTTTACTCCACTTCTGTGAGATAAGAAAATTGAAGGCAGTCTTAACTAGCTATCCTTGGAATTTCAAGTACTAACCAATCCTGTGTTCTCATGCTATTATCATTGTAACTTTGAACATGTTGTTTGTAATATCAAAGGGTTGCGTTGCTGCATGAGCCATTCCAGCCTGATAAGATCAAATGCAGATACAGAGGAGGAAAGGGAAGGGAAGGCAGATGTTGAGATGACAGAGGGACTGCCAGAGTGAGACACCACTGCCCAGGAATGACGCAAGGCTTGGCAAGGCGTGGCGTGGGGTGCGCGGCATATTGGCAGTGTCTGTTGGAAGAGTCACTTGTATCGGACGGCCTTACATTAGTGGATTCCTCTCAACAGTGTCTCACAAGGACTTCTTCAGCGTGTTGGATTTACTAACAGAGATTTGTTCATGTTGGGGGCCAGTCTGTACAACCTAGCTGACACCCACTGGGACTAGAACACTTAAACCCATATTTAACCGCAAAATCCCAAACCTAAATATGCCATAGTAATAAAACATAACTAAACATAATTCTAACCATAGTTCTATACCTAAATCCTAAAATAGCCTTTTTACAAGTGAGAAATAGGAAGAGGTCCTAACTTCTTCAACTTTTCTTTGTGTTAATGGTCTGGTGAGGCCTTTTGACAAGTAATAGGTGTATACAGACACACACACACACACACACACACACACACACACGCAGACCATTATGCCACTGGACATACAAATTTCCCTCAGAAGGTGAAAGAATGCAAGCTTTAGTCTCCATGGCTCATTGAAAATCCATAAAGAATCATTTTCTGCTTGTCCCTCTTACTTTCCCTCTCTGAATCCCTCGTCCCCCACCTCCCCTTCGCCATCCCCCCTTCATCACCTTTTCCCTTTATAGAAGAGCCAGCTCGTTCCTCAACTCCTGATTGTTTTGAAATAAATGAGGAACAGAGGGAGGAAGATTGCAGGGGAGAGAGATACAGAGGGAAGGGAAAGAGAAACTGGGGGGCCTCAGCTGAAATCGGACCACAGTGCTTTTCCATATGGCCCGAGTCCTTAATGAGACTGGACAGTGTTTCGCTTACGGCTGAGAAAACTGCATGTCTGGAGCAAGGAAGTGAACGTGCTCAGACAGTGGAGTAGTGTGACGAGTGTCTGATGGCGTGTGTGTACATTTCATCAGGTGTTCAAACACATCAAGATAGAACTGTTCCGGACTGATTGCTGACACCAAGTTAGGTAGAACCAGGCTTGTCTTTGTAATCTGCCGGCGCCCACACAAAGCCCGGCGATCTGGAAACAGGCATCCCAGGGGGAGTGCGCTGAGATTGGGTGTCTGACCCCAACACTTCCTGCAAGGCTTTAACTACGGCCCGCGGATTGAGACAGACATTCCTCTCACATTCACAGACACACAGACAACCTGATGAGAATGTGCCAAGAACCCACTCAGACACTTTGCTCCACAGACTACAGAAACTGCAGTGCCTTCACCCCCCATAAATCAGGTTCTCCCCGTTGTAAAAAGGTGGTGGAGCCATTGAGCAGAGCTCCTGAGGTCACCGTTACAGTGTTACAGCGTGTGGTAATGGACCAGTGGTGCAGATCCGGCCTTGGTGTTTAAGGGTTTTCACGGTTTACTTCTCCCCATCCAGGGCCCATCTGGAACAGCTCTCTGTTCAGGAACTGGAGCCAGACAGACAGAAGCAGCAGACTTGTCTCCAACACGCTAACCGAGCCACAGCGGACCGCAGGTGAGCAAGATCACTCTGAATGTCACCTGGTCTACAAAAAGGACAAGGAACTCCTGCTGTCTTCTGTCCCAGAGAGAGGGGATTCCTCCTGGGATGTACTGACACTCCCAGACTTTACCACCCATTTAATGTACAGTGTGATCACATACTAGTAACCATGCATAGCATGTTAGGGGTTGAGTCCATTTCATGTCCAAGGTCCTGGGAGAAAAACTATAAGTACTGTTCCTTCACTGTAAGTCCCTCTGGATAATAGCATCTACTACATTACTAAAATGTAATGAAAACGACACATTCAAATTTATTTCATAAGTCATGAGTAATTTCCGGAATGAAATAACCTGCTTGTACTCTCATCAGTGTTCAGTCGAGTCTACTTCTTTCGAATGAACAATCTGATGAAAAGGGACAATGCTGTTAACCTGCCAGGGTGCTGGAGACAAGGTGTCACTGTATTTTTGTTAGATCCTACCTAAACCTGCACCAGTGAGCACCCATCCCACCCATAACAACGTCCCCCAATATTTCATCTCTTTTCTGTCTATTCTGCAGAAAAGAAAAAGATCTCCGGTATATTGCTTAAACAATGCACAGAGGCTGTTTTTCACATCTTTAGGAATACTTAGAGCTAAACATGTGGCAGACCAAAGCTAGACAGCATATCTCTTCTCCTGGCTTCCTTCTCATCTGCCTGCCTGAGATGAGGCTGGAAAGAGTTTGGTCAATGCCGGCTCCCCGGGACCTTTTCTGCTTCTCCTTCTTACTTTTTACTCCGACTCAGAAGAAAATAGCAGTAGCAGACTCCTCTCTTAAAGTCGGAAACGTTCCATCTCGTGAAACCTACCTTGTCTCGTTCTGCACGCTCCGCAGACGTGACTGAATGGACGTCCTGGTTCAACATTGACCACCCGGGGGGGAATGGTGACTACGAGAGGCTGGAGGCCATCCGCTTCTACTACAGGGAGAGGGTGTGCGTGCGGCCTGTTGCCATGGAAGCCCGCACCACGGACTGGGTGGCTGCGGGTGAAACAGGCGAGGTGACACACTCCAGCCTGGAGAAGGGCTTCTGGTGCATCAACAAGGAGCAGCCCTACGGACGGATATGCTCCAACTACCACGTCCGCTTCCAGTGCCCACCAGGTACTTACCGACCACCACAGCCCATTCCCACGGCTTGTGAGGTATGTCTCCTCATTGCTTTGTTTTCAGGATTCTAAAGCCATACCGTGCCCAGGGGAGAGTCACGTTTAGTGAGGAGATGGCCAATTATCCCCCTCGCCCCTTGTTATGAATCTGGATACTGAGTCAAAACAGAACCGCAGGGACACAGTCTGACGCTGCTGTTCTGTTACGCCAGTAATGTTCTGTTTGTCTTTTTCCATTGTAAATATTTTTTATTAAAGACATCCAAAGCAAGATCAACTCCGGAGATTACAAAAAAATTGATGTTATTCTTTTTTTTTTAAGAAAATGAAAAGAATAAACTGATGAGATACAAAAATACTTAAATGAACAAAAAGAAAAAGAAACAAAAACAGAACCGAAGTCTCCCAGTTCTCACTTCCAGTGTGCCACCACTCCCGAGATATGGTTTCATTTCCAATTTGGGGTATTTCTTTTTGCTTGTCCTCAATCAGTGCCCTATTGTATTGCTGTGTGAGGCACTCACCCCTTGTGTGTTGTCTCTATGTCCTCAGTTCAGGCCTACTGGACGGACTGGGCAGGCTGGGGCCCTTGCTCTGCCACAGCCTGTAATGACGTGGGTATCCAGGTACGCCACAGGAAGTGTATGAGTGTCCAGCCGCTGCCCTTGTTGCTGGCACCCCCCTGCCAGGGTCGCCACGTGGAGAGGAGGGAGTGCATCACCCAGCCATGTGAAGGTGCCCTGACAACACAGCATATACTTTGCCCTAATAAGTATCAATGGAAAACATCTATTATGAACAAGAGATACAAGAGATATTCATCCATTGCCAAGGGACATTCTCCTGGTCATCAATGACCTTATGACCAGCAAGCTAATTTCCATACTGCCAGGCGATCTGAAATGAAGCACTGCGTTTGTTCCATGATTTGTAAACAGGTGTTGACTCCTCCCATTCCCATGTTTTTTTAAGAAATTCTTATTTTGTAATTCGAGTTTTGTAATTTAGCAAATATCTTTTGTGGGTATTGCCCCAAATTAAATAAGACATGATATACTTTCATAATTATGTTCTGACCTCACAACCACTGGAAAACTTCCCATGGCTGAATCTAGTTGCCTACCCGCGCAATATGCTGCCACTGTTACTGTATTCAGGCCTAACACTGTGGTGTGGTCACCTCTGAGGGCCCCCATGTTGACGGTGGTGTCTGGCAGATCTGTTGTTGCCTTCGCTCGCCACCTGGGAGCAGCCTGTCTGCATGTCCAAGATCCAGCTGCAGAGGGAAGTGTTCAGTCCCAGGTTCCCAAGCTTAGTGATGAGCTTGGAGGGCGCAAGGGTTCTGAACAATAAGCTGTTGTGCAACATTCTCACATAGGTATTCACCCAGACTGGGTGGGAAAGTCACAGTAGAGCCATTAAAAATACTATAGTCTCTCACAAGCTGCCGCTCTAGGTGTTACATTTGATCTATTTTCCAGTCATCTTTCTATAGCTGCAAGAGCTATGATCAAGGAGGAGGCTGTCACTGTGTTCTCCTTTCCCTGACAATCATTGATTCAATCTCTCTAATCTGTGATAGAGGGTAACAAGCCATCTAACATGTTAACAAAGCTGTTACAGCACACTTTCCCAATTGGCCAATGGCTGACCGTAGGTGTCTCTTATAGTTCTCCCTTCCTCGAAGCAGCACAGTTACAGTTGTGTATTTTTGGGATTGTTAATGTTTATTTTTCATTTCTCTTTTGTTTGATTAGCCGAGTGGACTAAGTGGGGTCCATGGGCCTCATGCTCCGTCACCTGTGGCAAAGGTCGCAGGGTTAGGAGGAGGACCTGTGTGAGATCCTCGGAAACTGTGAAGTGTGTTGGACGAGCGGGTGAAATCCAGAAATGTGGGGAAACGCTGTGTCCGTGTAAGTTTGGGGTTGGAGGTGGCCAGTGCTAGTTAATTCCCCTACTAACTCCTTTAGGTGGGTCATGTATACTGAAATAAGGTAACTAGGGAGATAAGACCAATCCCATACACTGCAGCCAATAATGTGCAAAAGTTTACATGTAACAATATGTCAGATTTAGCCTTCAGCCAATTACAAACTTCTGAGAAATTACCAGCAATACAATGGACACAATCACTATGTTGTTACTTGTTGTTGAACAGTTAAATACAGAAGTTTACAATGCAAATTTGAGAAGAATCAATATTACACTGATTCAAGTAGAGCAGGCCTACGGATGAAAACTTCACAGTGATCGTTTTTACTACAGAAGCTAGCTAGCTTTACATTTATTGTTATACGTTACTACCTGGGTTGCTCATGGAGTGTTTTTTGTGTGTTTATACTGAATGTATGTAGCCAAATGTAAGCTTGAGTGTCGAGAGGGCCATGCCAGTGATGACTGCAGTCGCTGTGTGTGTGCGGGCCACATGCTTCAGGGAGAGGTTCTCAGTATCACCGGCGTGCCTCTGGCAGGAGCCATGATAGCCCTGGCTAGCCAACCTAAAATCAGCCTCACCCACTCCGACTCCAAGGGCCTCTTCAGGCTCCCAGGGGTTTGCTCCAGCTCCCCCACCCAGCTCTACATCAGGAAGGAGAGGTTTGCACCCATCATGGCGTACACCTCCAGCAACAACTCCATGTCATCCTGGATTAGAGCGGTCCTGAAGTCTGCAGGTTAGTCATGCTTAATAACACTGAACAATCAAAAGCCCAATGATAAAGTATGTTTTGTATTTTGTTAGTCTGTCTACATACTCCTCCACTGAGTAGAGACAGACTTGGACACATAAATCCACAATATGCAGATCTGGAGGAAAGTCTGAAGGAGCTAACTAAACAAATACACCTGCAGGCAGAGAGGCAGTATGTTATCCAAAATCTCACACCAATCAATTTTCATGAGGACAGAAACCAACAACAGTTTAAACTGTGGGCTTGATTAGGTTTCATGGGATCATGCTGTCTCGAAGGTACCATTCATAATAGTCACTTAGTCCAATTTTTGGGGATCTGTTTCCTGCTGTTTTGTTTTGCAGAGAAGCCATATGTTATCAAGCACCCAGAGGATAAGGTGCGCTACGAGGGACAACGTGTTATGTTATGCTGCAAGGCTACAGGATCACCCATGCCCGACAAATACTACTGGTAAAAAATTCCATGTTTGGTAATTTGCCAAAAAACTGTCATTCATGTTTCATTTAATCATGACAAAAAAAATTATAATTGTATGTCTTGCTTTATAATTCAGCTAATTTAAAATCCAGGCAACATTTTGGAAGATTACAATATACAATGACAAACTAAAATTAGAAATAACACTGAAGACCAATTTATATATGTTTTTTGAGGATTTTCAGAAAGGTTTGTATGTATCGAAAATTTAAGTATCTTGTTTTAAAATGATCTCAACAACATTCTCAGTAATGGTAATTATTTTCTTTATTATATTTTCCTAACTATGACTGTAATCTGTGGTTGTTTACTTTAGTTGATTGCACTGACTATGAATAAGCCAGTCTAGACACACTAATGACCAAAATGCAAATACAGTACACTTGTAATGCATTATTTTATTATAATTATCATAAAAGACCTCCGCACCTGAAAGACCACATTTCTAACAGTGTTGTTGAAAAGTATTTTTGAAAATGCCTTTGACAGTAGTTTGGATCCAAATCCAAAATACTAATAGATATATGTATAAATATGTATACATAAAAATACATGCAAAATAAATACTGACCATCTCTGTTGTCAGGTACTACAATGGGACGCTTTTGGACAGAAACGTGTTCAAATATCATGAGGATCTGGTGCTGAGGGACCTGAAGCCAGAGCAAACCGGACATTACTACTGCAAAGCCAGCAGCCAGGCAGGCAGCATAAAGTCTTCCCCAGCATTCCTCACTGTTATTGGTTTGTATCAACCCAACACATCCAACAATACGATCACACTAATAATAATGATTTCAATACAAATATTGCCTTTAAAATATAAATAAAAAACCTCAGCAGATGTATCTGTTACAAGGAAAAACATAGACCCCAGGATAAGATCACAAAATAACAAGGCCCTTGGATTCTGGCAGCACTGTGAGACATATGGTTTTCCATATTTATATTGGTCGAATGCAGCCGTTTTTAAAGAAAGATTCTTTCACCCAAAGATTCTCCAAATCCCCCTTCCCTAGAGGGCCCTCTTTTAAGTGGTATCCAAAATGTTACCTTCTTTTGTATATGTGTGTTTTCTTTGTATGTGTGTTTTTTTGTTTGTGTTTTCACCTCCACGCAGGGCAGATACACCTGTGTGTATTCCCCAGCTGCTTGTTAGCTCAATACAGATTGACAAAAATAGTCTACGGGCGAGTGTGCTCCTACAGAAGGATTTGCCCCTGGCTCTGAGTGACTAAAGCCTGGAAGGTTTGCTCCTTCAAACAGAACAACACATGGCACAACAAGGCTCTGAGTGAAGGATTATCAATCTGCTTCACAGGACAATACTAGAGGTGGTAGCATACAAAACTACACTCCAATTACTTAATATCACTCAATTACTTAACTTTGAAAAATAATATTAATTGATGTTCATTTTAACCTGAATATGTTTTTGAAAGAGTGCCAAAGGGGCCAGTGGTGTCACAGATTTGACAGCATTAAACTGTTTCCCACCTACCCCAGTCTTGCAGTGGCTTCAGGTGGTGGTTAGAGTACTGGTCCAGTAACCGAAGGGTCAGTGGCCCAACTGAGTAAAAAATTATCTAAAGACGTACCCTTGAGCAAGGCACTTCATCCTACATGTTTCTGTCTGCTAAATGACTAAAACGTAAATCTAAAAAGCAATATTCATGAGACACGCCTGTTCTCTCTATAAGCAGAGCTGAGAATGTGCCTTGAAAATAAACACATGCACAAAACATGTTCTGCACATGGAAGCTCCAGATGTCTTGGTCCGGTGGACTAAATCTTGCAAAACAAAATGCTGCCGCTTAACATACAGTACAATCAGACATTGACCGAAGCGCTCTGGAGTTTGCCACTTTAAAGTAGATAAATATATGATATAGGCTCTCTTGCCTATTGATGGAAGTCACTGGTGGGGAAAACAGTAATACAGTTTCTAATTGTTAAATAGACATATTTTATGTTCTAATTGGCAGTATAATCACTACTATTGTTCCTTTTATAGCTTGTTTTACATTTTTGTTTTAAATAGGGAGCCAATGTTTTCAGCAATTTAATTTCCAAGACTGATCAAAAACATATTCTTATTGCTCTCTCTTGTCCTTCTGCAGCAGACAAATGATGATCAATATGTTTGGAACACTGTAATGTAATAAAATCATTTAATATAATTGAAATTGCGAATTGCTTAAGGATCAAAACACACACCTCTCAGCACCTAGGTGTCCTCACCATATCTTATCAAAACACACACCTCTCAGCACCTAGGTGTCCTCACCATATCTTATCAAAACACACACCTCTCAGCATCTAGGTGTCCTCACCATATCTTATCAAAACACACAGCTCTCAGCACCTAGGTATCCTCACCATGTCTTGTCATGACCTCTCTGGCAATTTCCAGTCTTAGTAATAACATATTGGGCTAATCACATTTCCATCTGTCAGTAATAACCTCCCATTTTAGAGGATGGGATGTTTAACAGGAATGCTGGAGGATGAACTCAACCATGATATAATGCATGTTAGTCATTATTCAATCTGGAAAAACAAGAGTCCTTTCTTTCCAATTCCCATTGGATGGTTAGTCAACAAATGTTCTCCTCACGTTCACATCTGATTACCACACGTGCGTGTGTGTGCGTGCTGTGTGTGTTTCAGGCATATATACTACCCTTAAACATGTACCTGAATTATATAGTACCTCGACCCCCACCAAGCAGTAAAACAGATACTGTACATGCAAGAAAAGCAGAACTTTATCCCTGCCAATAACCTTAGATAACTAACAAGTTTTGTAATTGCATACTGATTACAGAAATTACACTACTGCCATCTATGAAAGAAA
Source organism: Esox niger (assembly GCA_016801105.1). Lineage (NCBI taxonomy): Eukaryota > Metazoa > Chordata > Actinopteri > Esociformes > Esocidae > Esox > Esox niger. Next base: position 40,100 of record JACXGJ010004709.1, read on the forward strand.
ACTAAAAATGTCAACAAATTAGTCGATTATTCTGAGACACGAGGTAGTTGGCCGTTTGCAACTGTGTTTTTCTATGATTAGTCAACTAATTTCAACAAGCCAATACGTGTGTGTGTTTACATATATTCCACAGCTAGAGGCATGCCGGCATGCAACCTCAAACCTGAGGACCACCTCATCAGACTGCCCATGGACTGCGTTCAGCCTGGAACAGACTCTAAGTTTTACAACGCTGGCCGATGCCCCCACAACATGTGTGCAGGCTCCCCGGACTTTGACCTGCGCTGCAGGGATGGCGGTGGCTACTGCTGTGGGGTCCAGAAGATGGCGAGTCGGGTGATTGACTGTGGAAGTTACAAACTGCCGATTAAGGCTGTGACTGAGTGTGGCTGCCAGAAGTGCGTTGAACCCAAGGTGCTGGTGCGTGGCAGGGTGGTCACAGCGGACAACAATGAACCACTGCGTTTTGGGCACATGTACATCGGCAAGGAGAGAGTGGGTACCACGGGGTACAAAGGAGGCTTCACTCTCAATGTCACCCCCGAAACAAAGAGGCTGGTGGTGAACTTTGTGGATCCCACGAATAAGTTCATCGACACTCCTAAGGTGTTTATATTCGACAAGAGAGGGGGCTCAGTTTACCATGACGTGAAGGTGATGAGAAAGCAGGAACCCATTGATATCAATGCTGGAGAGACAAATACCATTATTTTAGGAGAGATCAAAGGAGAGGACCCCATTGGAGAGATTGTCATACCTCCAAATTCCTTCCACAGAAACAACGGGGATGTGTATGAAGGTACAGTCAAAGCAAGTGTCACCTTCATTGACCCCAGGAACATCACAACTGCTGCGGCTGCGCCTGGTGACCTCAACTTTGTGGACAGTGAGGGTGACATGTCTCCACTCAGGACATACGGGATGTTTTCCGTTGACTTCAGAGATGAGGCAAACCAGGAAGTCCTGGGGACTGGAGCGGTTCAAGTACTCCTAGACACACAGCATGTCAAAATGCAAGAGCATATTCCCAGAATGAAACTGTGGTCGCTCAACCCCGACACAGGAGTCTGGGAGGAGGAAAGTGACTTTCACTACACCCAGGCCACATCGGGTGGTAATGGTCGGAGCAAACGGGAGGAGCGCACATTTCTTATAGGTAACATGGAAATCAGGGAGCGTCGACTTTTCAACTTGGATGTGCCTGAAAACCGCCGTTGCTATGTAAAAGTAAGAGCTTATATGAGTGACAAGTTCCTGAACAATGAGCAGCTGGAAGGTGTAGTGATCAGCCTGATAAACCTGGAGCCTCGACCTGGGTTCTCCTCCAACCCCAGGGCATGGGGTCGCTTTGACAGTGTGATAACTGGACCCAATGGAGCTTGCCTGCCGGCCTTCTGTGACGCCCAGGTGCCTGATGCCTACACCGCATATGTCACTGGTATAATGGGCGGGGAAGAATTGGAGGCAGCTCCCTCAACCCCGAAAATGAACCCAAACATCATTGGAGTCTCTCAGCCATACTTAGACAAGATAAACTACCAGCGTTCAGACCACAGTGATCCAGCTCTCAAGAAAACAGCCTTCAAAATCAACTTGGCAAAACCTAACCCCAATAATTTTGAAGAGACCAATGGGCCAATATACCCCTATCAGAGTTTAATAGCCTGTGAGAATGCCGCAATCGATGCCAACCACTTCCGATTCTTTCGTGTGGAAAAGGACAAATACGAATATAATGTGGTGCCTTTCCAGGAGAATGACTTAACATCGTGGACAGGTGACTACCTATCCTGGTGGCCCAACCCTCAGGAGTTCAGGGCTTGCTTCATCAAGGTCAAGATCCAGGGGCAAAAGGAGGTCATGGTAAGATCACAGAACCATGGAGGCACCCACCCTGAGACCGTGGGTCAGCTGTACGGAATCCGAGACATCCGCAGCACCCGTGACATGCATGTGGCCAACACCTCGGCAGCCTGCCTTGAGTTCAAGTGCAGTGGCATGCTATTCGACCAAGCCACGGTTGACAGGTCCCTCATATCAGTCCTCCCACAGGGCAACTGTCGGAGGGTGGGCGTCAACAGCCTGCTACAGGAGTACCTCACCAAGCACCCACCTACTTCCCAGAACAATGAGTCCCATGCCTTCAGCATGCTGGCCCCCGTTGACCCCTTAGGGCACAACTATGGCATCTACACGGTCACAGACCAGAATCCAAGGGTGGCCAAAGAGATCGCGATTGGACGCTGCTTCGATGGTACCTCTGACGGCTTCTCCAGAGAGATGAAGTCAAATGCCGGCATTGCTCTGACCTTCAGCTGCCCAGAAAGGACTGTGACCAGGGAGAGTCTTTTTCAACGTCTCCAAACGAACCCCAGCCAGACCCTGTCTCAGATGGCCCGGGACATGAGAGAGGCACAGGGTCTCCAGGTCCAAGGAAGAGCGACCCGGGTTGTGACCTATCCATCTGGATCGGCAAGACGCCGATCCAGCTCCTCTAACAGGAGGAGATCCATGATGCGGACTCAGGAACGGCAGTAAATCTGCTGTTAGGTGAGTTTAACTTTTTGATTTTATACACACAATAGTAACCCTGTTAGTGTGTATAGAGTTTTTCAGAGACTTTAATCCTAATGCCTTATAATCTATCCCTAGGTCTTTGGTTTAGAAAGGAAGAAGATTATGTCCTCTCACAACCAAAGAAGAATATGTCAAGTTGGAATACACTTGTGATTTTGGAAGTGTACTCACTCTAAACAAATCAAAGTACTCTTTTCAAACAATCACCACTCCAGCAAAATGACATATTAAGGAAGAAATTAAAACATTAATTTTCTTTTAAACTTACTTGAAGGCATTGGCAATAAATACAGTATCTGTATAAATTTTGACATCTTTAAAAGAAGTAAATTTCTTTAGATTTCATTAGTCCAGCAAATAACATTTATTTAACTGCAATTAAGAGGGTTTTATGAATGAAACCAGAATATCTAATTCAGAAAAATCTAGTTTTATATTTGGATTTCTAGCGTTAAGCATTAACCATTACGGCTGTTTATTTAATGTATATTCATTACTTCACTGCAACTGTAAAAGCCAGTCTATCTGCTAAACTTTTCATAGCCAGCATACATTTTCTACTGCAATCATTAGAAACCAAAAGCAGAGAGGAACATCAGATCCTATTGATCTGGTTTGTTTTTAACAGATACCTTTACAACTGTTAGAAATCAGCCATGTCGTATAGTGGTAGTAATAATAACTCGCGTACTCGGTTGTCAAGGGAGAGAGTAATTCAATTGTTTATTGCAGCATATTGATAGTCTATTAGCACATGATGTTACAGGCTCAAACGCTTCCATCTCTCTCAACTGTCCTGTGGGGTAAAAGCTGTATAAATACCTGGAGGGGTGTGT